>PVLC010011211.1:12378-47944 GCA_004027655.1 Graphiurus murinus
TTTTTTTTTTTTTTTTTTTTTTTTTTTTTTTTTTTTTTTTTTTTTTTTTTTTTTTTTTTTGCGGTATGGGGATTGAACCCAGGGATTCCTCTGAGCTACACCTTCAGCCCCATTTTTCATTCTTTATTTTTGAAACAGGGTCTCACTAAGTAGCTGAGATGGGCTTTGAACCTGCGATCTTCCCGATCCTCCCGTCTCAGCCTCCCAAGTACTGGGATTACAAGTGTGCACTACCACGCCCAGCTACTCTTGCATTCTTTAATGACCACCCTCGTCTGCTAGACCAGAGCTTCACCATCCCTACCAGTTCCCCTTAACTCTTCCCATAGCTCTAGTTGTTCCTTTATTATAAGCTGCCTTTCATTAACCATGTGTGCCTGTTATTTCCTGCAGGCACCCTGATTAAGAGGGTAAGAGACCCACATAGGGATTGACATCAGTTCTCTCCTTTCTCCACGAGCTGACGGGCAGGCTGAATTGCCTACTCTCTATAAGTGGAAATGTTACTTGATCTTTTTGTGGTGGTGTTGTTTTCCTGGTTGTGTACCATGCATAATGTGACTGTTGACATTGACACATGGTCATCTGAGTGGCCACTCTTGGTAGAGTGTGGAGTTAGGATGGATTGTGATCAATAATCCTGGTTCCCTTCCTTCTGCTGTATCCTCTGGGTTCCATCCTGCAGCCATCTCTCCAGGGTTCCTGTGCTTGATGCCTTGGGCTCACACGCTCTTTGAGGTAATAGACCTTGAAATCTCACACAACATTGAGGCCTCGATATTCAGCATGCAGCACGTGCCCATTAAATGATGAAGAAATGAATGGATAAGTGAATGCATGGCCGTTCCTATTTAGGAAAGGAATCAATGGGGAAACTCTTTCCTGAGCTTTGGGATGTTCACATTTGAATAAAACAAGTAGTTTTTTTTTCTTCTCATGATTACTAAGTATAATTCAAGTGTTACACCTAATTCTGCCTTGTAAAAATAAATGTTCCTATCAAAATTGCATTATGATAGGAGATCAAGCTTGTTCTTCTGATACAACTCTAGAAAAATGTTGCCACCAAATGCCATTTAAAAAGTTTTTAAGGCTTGATAAAACTACAGGCTAATAATTTCTCAGTGCAGCTTAGCAGTTGATAACAGGATGAATTTTTTAAAATTTATTTTTACTTCTTTTGGTACTGAGGATGGAACCCACAGACATTCTACCTCCAGGTTATACCCTCAACCTGATTTCATTTCTTATTTTGAAACAGGGTCTCGCTAAGTTGCAGAAGGCCTCACTAAGTTGCTTGAGGCTGACTTTGAACCTGTGATCCTCATGTCTCAGCTTCCCAAGTACTGGTGTGCGCCACCATGCCCAGCTAGTTTTTTATTTTTTTAAGGTCACTCTATTCATGTTTATTAGTTATAGGTTCTGATTATATTATATACATTAAGACAAAAATAATATCACATATTATTTTATATATTAATATTATATACATTCAGAAGACAAAAATAATCATAGCCATCATTTACTCAAGAAATTCTATATTCTCCCATCCAAGTACTAACCAGGCCTGACTCTGCTTAGCTTCTGAGATCAGACGAGATGGGGCATGTTCAGGGTGGTATGGCCGTAGACAGAACTTCTGTATTCTAATCACAACTCTGAGTATTTCTTACACATTATTTTATTCAGTCCTTCTACATCTCTCAAATGGAGATATTTTCACCACCCATTTGCAGGTAGGGAAAGCAAGTTTGATATGGCCCTAGTAACATGCTCTAAGTCCTTCAGTTGCTGAAGGGAGACTTGAGCCAAAAGTTGCTCCTAATGTCGGCTTTTCACTTTCCCAGGAGCGCATTAAAGGACTGATCACTTAAATTCCTTAACTGGCTAAGTGTGGTGGTGCATGCTTGTAATCCCAGTAGCTGTAAGGCTGAGACAGGAGGATTGCAGGTTCGAGGACAGCCTCACCAAATAGTGAGACCCTCATTAATCTAGTAAAATCCGTTTCAAAGTTAAAAATAAAATAGAGCTGTGGATATACCTCAGAGGTAGAATGCCTCTGAGTTCAATCCCCAGTGCCAAAATTCTTGCAACATATCTGTGAAAGTTACACACCATGTCCTCCATGCTCTGAATCCACGGACTCTAGCTTTCACTGAGTGTCAATGGAATCCATCTGGAAAAGATTTTTATTATTATTTTATTTTTTGTGTGTGGTACTGGGGATTGAACCTAGGGGTATTCTACCTCTGAGCTATATGCCCAGCCCCATTTTTAATTTTTTTAAATTTTGAAACAGAGTCTTACTGAGTTGCAAAAGGCCTCACAAAGTAGCTGAGGCTGGCGGTGAACCTGCGATCCTCCTGTCTCAGCCTCCCAAGCACTGGGATTACAGTGTGTGCCACCACACCTGGCTGGAAAAGATTTTAAAATGCAGAGACCTTTCTAGTAGAAATACTGTTTTTGGATCGAGGGGGGTGGGGCAGGGTGTGCCCGTGCTCAGCATCCTGCAAGAGAGGAAAAGAGAACACACACAGGGCAGGCCCCGGGAGCAGGACCTTCTGGGAGAAGCAGCACCAAGAGGTACACAGCAAAAGTTGTAGGCAAGGCTGGGACTTTCTGAAGGACGAGAGGACTCATCCATCGCTGAAGGCTTCGTTGGAGGCTCCCAGGGTTGGTGACTTCTTGTTAAATGCAGCAATGATTCCAGGAGGTGAAGTCTTTGCTTTGTTCTTCTTGCTTTGTTTGCTAACTGAAAACATCCCTGCTTAATTATAGTCCCTTCAGAGAGAGCCTGGGAGGGAAAATAAAAGCATTGTTCCACCAAATGGGAAAAGCACCAAAATGACAGAAAGCATTGGTTAATTAATTTCAGAACCCCTAACAGAAGTCTTTCACGCCAGAAAGAAAATCCAAATAATATTAACTTTTTAGTGAAGTTAAATGTATGGTTAAACGAACTATAAAGTGAAGTGTATTAAATGTTATATCCCCAAAGTACAATTTCAAGTGTACTGCTCAGGACATTTTCACGAACAATATACCTTTGGAATCACCACCCATATGCTGTGTGTGTGTGTGTGTGTGTGTGTGTGTGTGTGTGTGTGTGTGTGTGTGTATGTGTGTGTGTAGTGCTGGGCATTGAATCCAGAGACATTCTACCTCTGAGCTATACCATCAGCCCTATTTTACTTTTTATTTGGAAATAAGGTCTTGCTGAGTTGCTGAGGCTGGCTTTGAACTTGCAATTATCCTATCTCACCTCCCAAGTACTGGGATTACAGGTGTACACCACCACACACAACATTTTTTTTAATGTCTTCTATATTCTACCATGGCTTAACATCCTAAACAATGTTAACTTTGGCACCGATGTTGGCATTTTCTAGGATATAAAACTTGCCTTGAGATAATTTAACATG
Source organism: Graphiurus murinus (assembly GCA_004027655.1). Taxonomy (NCBI): domain Eukaryota; kingdom Metazoa; phylum Chordata; class Mammalia; order Rodentia; family Gliridae; genus Graphiurus; species Graphiurus murinus. The sequence continues at coordinate 15,801 of PVLC010011211.1, forward strand.
TTTGTTTTTTGTCCGTTTCACCCGTCCCCTGATGCCACCTTCCTCTGCAGATTCTGGGATTTGGTTCTTCCGCCCAGTTTAGACTACTGCTGGACCTCTACAAGAGTTGACTCTTGAGGGAGAGGATGTATATACTCATATATGTATTATTTGTTCTTTGCTTCTATGTGCCAGGCAATATGGTAGATGCTTGAACTAGATTGCTTCTAATTTTTACAGCGAATCTGCTAAGTATCATGGTCCTCATCACCTTTGAGAAGAAGCTTAGTCACTGGTAATCCCAGTACTTGTGAGGCTGAGACTGGAGGATTTGGGTTCGCGGCCAGCCTCAGCTACCTAGTGAGGTCCTCTGCAACTTAGTGAGACCCTGTTTCAAAATAAAGAATAAAAATAGGGCTGGGGGTGTGGCTCGGAGGTAGAATGCCTCTGGGTTCAATTCCCAGTACTGCTGAGAGAGAGAGAGAGGGGGGGGGGGCTTAGTATTCTAGAACCCAAACACAGCTTGGAAATCACAGTTCTGAGATTTAAATCTAGGATGGCTTCCCTGTGCCACACTACCTCTCCAGAGCCATGTGTGCTAATAGGCAAGAAAGAAGGAGAAGGTAAAGAACCAGCTCATACCCACTACTTTGTTTTGCTCATTGTGTTCCCTTCCTGCCCTGGGACAGATAAACTCAGAAATAACTGTGATGTGTATCTTTTCCATCACATCCCACTTTTGTAGACCTTTCTGTTCCACTCCCTCCAGCTCTCACGAAGAGATGGCTGAGCCTCTGCCTGCACACCAGCAGCTCCAGCTCGCAAGGCTTGCTTTTCTTTTTCCCGTTTCTCTAGACCCAGGTTAGTAACTGGTCCTTTGGTGCAGATGACCTCTTGCTGGCTTTCAGCCAGCGGGCCAGTTCAAAGTCCTGTTTTTTAAAAAAATCCCAGCTTTCAGGAAATCTGTGGACTTGGCTTCCTCCTGGTCTTCCAAGGTAGGAACTTTGCCTTATTCTTTGTGTTTCCAATGACCAACACAGCCCAGGGAATCCAGTAGGTGCCTGTTAACATTTGCTGAACAGAAAAGCAAAAGATTTCCATAATGGAAAGTGAAGGGGATGATCATTGTCCTACTATTCTGATTGATACTCCTGAGCGCAGAGTTTTTCTGTTGAGCTAATCACTGCCCAATGACCCTGCTTCCCTCCCTGCCCCATCCTGCCCCCCTTACACTGTGTCCTGACCTCTCACTCACCTCAGGCATTTGCACCTGCCCTCCTTGATCCTGGGTCCTCTCCCTGGATGCCAGGGAAACTCATTTCTTCTTAACCTAAAGCTTGAAAGTGCCTCTGGTAGACCTAGGCATTTTATTCCCTTGAGTCTCTTCCTCCTTATATACTTGCGGACAGTTCTGGCAAGGATCTAAATGCCTCACATGTAGGTTTTCAGTGTTTGCTTTCCTGCCTGATAGTAAGCAGCCGAAGGGTAAGGGCTGTGTCTTTTCATTGCCCATTTCCTGGGACATAGGAAAATAATTGAAGTAAATATTTATTAAGTGAATGAATGAATAAATGAAACCACCACAGAAGTAATTTTTAACATCTTTATTGAGATATAATTTGCATCTTATTTATTTATTTATTGTACTAGGGATCGAACACAGGGGCACTCTACCCCTGGGCCACATCCTCAGCCCTTTTTATCTTTAAAGGCCTCACTAAGATTAGCCAGTCACAGAAAGTGAAGGGTCCTATGTTTTCTCTAATATGCAGAAGTTAGGAAGTCATTGGGACACCAGAGGGACACCATATAATGGAAGAGAAACCTCAGTGGAGGGAGGGAGGTGGTCTAGGGGAAGTGGAGGGGGAAGAGAGGACCAATGAAGGAATTACTACCATAGGCTTTGTATACAATGATTGTGCAAATAAGACCTTGTTGACTAAAAAGAGCTGAAACTGTTTCTCCTCCCTCCTTACACAGCTGCCACAAGTATGCAGGACTGAGGGATCTGGCAGTTGTCTAGCCTGTTTTCCTGCAGAAAGGTAGTCCCTGCTTGACATGGTATTCAGTTCTCTTGGTTTTTTCAACACCTGTGTTCAGTTTTTTGTTTTTTTTTTTTAATCACTCTTTCTGAACTTTTAAAAATATATTTATTTTTCTTGTTAGTATTTTATTCCATTTTTCTTCACCACTGTCTTACCCTTCCTTAATTTATTTATCCCTCTTTTCTTCCTTGTTCATGGTCGCAAACCTTGGTATTTTCTGATGGTTTTGAAAGCATCCACAATAAATAATAACCATTTCTTTAAAAAGAGCCTTTATAAAACCCAGCTTCCCTTGACAATTGTTCGAAAGGGCTCAGAGAGGCTTGAATTGTTCTGAATTGAGAATACGAGTGCCTCTTTCCTCTCCTTCTTGTGTAATTTTATGGGTTATGAAACCATGGTTGAATGTAGCCTTGTAGAACGGCCCTGGCCCTAGAGTCTGCGCTTGGCCTCTGTCGAAAGCTGATTCAAGTTCTGAAAATGACTGTTAAGACAACAGGGAAGACCATGGGGGAACATGGAAATTACAGCTTGGTTTTCAGAGTATCAGTCTCTTCACAGCTTAAAACCAGCACGCAACAGTTCTTGTTTTTCTTCCAGCTAATTTAAAATAACAAGCAAAGAAAGAGGGATATTATCCTTTAGAGACAAATCCCACTTTTCATTACTGCTTCTTGTGGTATCTGCTTGGTTTTCCATTAGTTGAGAAGTTAATTTGTAGAGCATCTAATGTATACCTCTTCTCTGGGTTTGCTTTTCTAAGAAAAGAAAAAAAAAAAAAAGAGATAGTATTTCACCTTTAGGAACTTCTAGTTTGACTGGAGGGGGAAAATAGTAGTATATTAAACATTGAGAGGACACATACACTTACATACAAAACCATGGTATTGACTTTAAGTTCAGAGAAATAGAAAAATAAAGAGATAGATAAAAGAAAGAAGGAAAAGAAAGAAAGAAGGAAGGAGGGAAGGAAGGAGGGAGGGAGAGAGGGAAGGAAGGAAGGAAGGAAGGAAGGAAGGAAGGAAGGAAGGAAGGAAGGAAGGAAGGAAGGAAGGAAGGAAGGAAGGAAGGAAGGAAGGAAGATGTAGCTCAGTCACAGAAGACTTGCCTAACCTGGTGGAGGCCCAGGTTTTGATCCCCCCCACCCCCCAAAAAAAGAGAAAAAAATTATTCCTCTTCTATCAGGGGTAGAGGAAAAAATTGTTCTTTAGCTGGGATGCTTCCTAGAGGCCTAGGACTTAATCCTGCCATTTCAAGCAGAGCCCCACTGTCTCCGTTAGCACCACCATGTGAGTGAGAGCCAGGTGCCCCGTCCCCTTCCTGCAGGCTGTGCAGCCTCTGATGGCCACTCAGTACTGGTCATGAGCACTGGCCGGCTTTCAGCCCTTCTTTGTCCCTGTGAGGTCAGGTTCTCTTATGAGTAAACATCCTGTGTCACCACACCAGGAACCCCTGTTTTTGAAGAATAGTTAGATTTCTCCAGGGAGGTGAGAATGAGGATGTTCTATTTGGTCTTTAACATAGACCTGGTGAAGGAGATAAAGTACTTGTTGGCAGAGTGTAAAATGCTGTTTTTTTCCCTTCCCTCACCTTTTCCAGTGTGCACTGTTTTTACTCATAAGTATTAATTGAACAGCTTTCTGTTTACTAGTTCCTCACCTAATTATTATTTAAATTATAGCAGCTTATCTGTGTTATATCTGTTTTATAGATAATTCCATACTTATCAATGCTCAATATAAGCATTTCTCCTTAATAAATATTTTTGCAGAGTGTGGTGGTACACACCAGTAGTCCCAGTACTTGGGAGGCTGAGACTGGAGGATCACAGGTTCTAGGACAATCTCAGCAATATAGTGAGACCCTGTTTCAAAATGAAAAAAAAAAAATTAAAAAGGGGCAGAGGGCATAACTCAGAGGAAATGCCCCTGGGTTCAACCTCCCAGTACCATTAATTAATTAATTAATTAACTAATTAATTAATTAATTAATATTTCTTGCTAATCACACAAGTCAGTATTGTACATTCAAACTGTAGGAAGCACACATCTAAATCTATAATTTATACATTAGAAGCTAGTTAATCAATGAGTAATGGTGTAAACATTTTGTTAGGAATTAGGCATCTGGTTAAACATAAACTTTAATTTAACTTTTTGATTGATAATATTTTTCTCAATTACAAATGTGTAGTACATTCTCTGTGGGGAAAACTTGAATAGTAGACAACTCTGTTAGGAAAAAAAGAAAAATCGTTCATAAACTAACCCCAGAGATAACACTTAATATTTTAGTGAACAAATTTTTAATTTTTAAAGCCAAAACATGGTTATCATGTATGTAAAATAATTTATCATCATATGACTTTCTTTTAAAGCTCTCTCTAAATTCTTAAATGTCTTTTTGGCCCCATAGTTTATTTTAACTCGCTCCCCAGCCTTTGCCCCTGTACACCATTCACATTTATTCCCACGTTATATAGGGTCTGCTCAGCCCTTTTGAATTTTTTTTCAATGTACAAGAAGATCACTATCAGCTTATTTCTATTCCTGTATTGGCACCTAAATGTAGCAGTTCCTTCTATTGTAGTACTGCCTTCCCGCTGGGTTAATGTGAGGCTGGGAAATCTGACTCAGATATGTGCAGGAAAGGTTGAAATCAGAGCACACATACAATCAAAATCTCCCGAATGCTTGCAGGGAGCAAGCAGTGTTAATACTTAAACACTTACACAGTGTGAGGCTTTATGCCACAGTTGTACAATAGCATGTAAAACTTTTGACTTTTGACTAAATATCAATTTTTTCATAAAATCTAAGATACTTCGCAACATCATCCACACTTCTAATTACTAATTAAAATGGGATTGTTTTTGTCTGTAGAAGTTAATACAGATTTTTTTTTGAAATAGAGTTTCGCTAGGTTGCTGAGTCTTGATAAATTGCTGAGGCTGGTCTTGAACTTCTGATCCTCCCATCTCAGCCTCCCAAGTACTTGGAACACAGGTGTGTACCGCCATGCTTGGTTTAGAATCTTTATATTCATTTTAATGCAAAGAAAGGGACTTGATATTTTGATATTGGCTGCATCTATAAACATTTTATACTAGTCATGGGCAACATCAATATCATCATGGCCGAAATTCGTTCAGGGTTTATGATGTATCAGATGCTACAATTGATGTTTCTTATATATTATCACATTTATGTTACACCACAGTTTCCAGAGTTGGTACCATCTTTAACCCCATTATACACATTTCAGAGTCAAATAACCAGCAAGTGTGCAGAATTAAGATTTGTCTGGTTTTAGATCTCATGCTTTTAAAACTACCCTAAAGCTTAAGTAAGATAAAAAATATTGCATAAATAGGAAGAGATGACACAAAACTGTGAATGAATTATAAATACTGCAACTGCCCTTCAGCTGACTAAAGTAAAGCAGTATTGGGCTGGAGATGTAGCTCAGTGATAGATTCGTTTTCTAGTCATGCTTGAGACCCTGGGTTCTATCCCCAGTACTGCAAAAAACAAAACAAAATAAAATAGTATGGGAGCTAGTCTCCAAAGATGGCCCCAAACATTTCCACCCCTTTATATATGTGCATGTTGCTATTTCCATGAAGAACTGACATGTATGTCCCCTCCATTTGAATCTGCTGACATTCTGTGACTTCTGAGCCTAGACATTACGTAAGCCCGGTATGGAGGATGATAAACTTTTTTTTAGTACTGAGGATTGAACCCAGGGACATTCTATCTCCAAGCTATAACTCCAGCCCTTTTTATTTTGAAATAGGGTTTCCCTAAATTGCCCAGGCTGGCTTTGAACCTGAAATCCTCCTGTCTCAGCATCTCAAGTACTAGGATTATAGGCATGCACCAACACACCTGGTTGGATGATTGATTTTTGATAAGAGTGCCAAGATAATTTTGTAGAGAAAGAACAAAAGAACAATCTTTTAAACAAATGGTACATGTACAACTGGATAGCTATTTGCACAAGTTAGACCCTTGCTTCACACCTTATAGAAAAAAAATAAATAACCAGTTGGGTGTGGTGGCACATGCTTGTAATCCCAGTACTTGGGAGGCTGAGACAGGAGGATTGCAGGTTCCTTGCCAGCTTCAGCAACTTGGTGAGGTCCTCCACAACTTAGTGAGACCCTGTTTCAAAATAAAGAATAAAAAATGGAGCTAGGGGTGTAGCTCAGAGGTAGAATGCCCCTGGGGTTCAATCCTCAGTCTCACAAAAAATAAAATAAAATAAACCAAGCAAAATGGATTATAGAACTAAATGCAAGAACTAAACCTATAAAACTCAGAAGAAAACATAGGAGGAAATCCTCAGGCTTCAGTTTAGGAGTGGTTTCTTAGATATGATGCCAAATCACAGGTAACAAAAGAAAAAAAAAAGATAAATTGGATTACATCAAAATTGAAAATATGTGCCACACACAAAACCATTAAAGAAAGCAAAAAAACAACCCATAAAATGGGAGAAAATAATTGGAAATCGTATCTTTTGTTGTTGTTGTTGTTGTTTTGGTACTGGGGATTGAACCAGGGACATTCTTCCTCCAAGCTACATCACCAGCCCTTTTTACTTTTTGAAACAAGGTCTCCCTAAGTTGCTGAAGCTGGCCTTCAACCTGTGATCTTCCTGCCTCAGCCTCATAAGTACTGGGATTATAGGCATATGCCATCGTACCATTTATATGAACTCTCCAGAATAGGCAAATTCATAGAGACAGAACACTGTCGGTTGAGGAAGATGGGGAAGTGGGGACTGACTGTTGAAGGGATTGGGGTGTCCTTTGGGGGTAGGGGATGAAAAGCTGATGTGGCTTGTGGAGATGGTTGTACAATTCTTACACATATTAAAGCTTCCGAACTGAACCTGGTAAGTATACGGTGTCTGAGTTATAGCGTAATAAAACTGGGAGGAGGGGGAGTTGAAGTTGCCATCCCAGCAGCATCTGCTTCCTCCCGCCGGACTGAGCCCTGCATCACCCTGTATGAAGTCCAGGCGGCTTTGCTGGAGAGAGCGGCTGCCTTCGGGCACACCACGAAGCCGCACGCCCAGCCCTGGCCACCCCTTCGCCCACAACTTCGTGTTACCCCAAGCTGGGGCCATAGTGGAACAGAACCCGAGGCACTGCATAGAATGCTAAGATATAACTAAGTGATGGTTGTTTAAAGCTACCACCTTTGAGCGTGACTCGTTACATAGCCAAAGATACCGGGACAAGTCGTAAGTTCTTGCTTTAAACTCGACGTCGACGTAGTAATGCTAAAAGCAGATCCCCAGAAAGGCCGGATCCTAAAAAGAGGAACCGGGATGGAGACAGTGCTTGATTATAAGGGGAAGTGAAATAAAGAAGAGCCGAAGGTGGGATGTTTTCCATGGCAAGCTGAGCCGCTTCGGGCGAGCCTGCCAGCTGCTCTCTTTCCTCAAGCTCCTGTTGGCAGCAGCAGCAGCAGCAGCCTCCGAGCTGGAGCTCTGGAGGGCGGGCAGGTCTGTTTCTGGTAAGGAGAAATGACACCAAGTAACCCCACGCACTTGTCCTCCCACACCCTGAAAGGAAAATCGCTGAGCTGGACGAGCAGAGTAGTTAAAAATGGGGCCAAAGGTCAGGAGTCTGTCCCAGTGGAGGCCGTCAGTGATGCAGAATAAAATTCTCTCTCGCTCGCTGGAATAGAACCCAGAATCTCAGCACATGCTAGGTAAGCGCTCTACCACTGAGCAACACCCTCATCCCCCTAGAACTTTCTTTATTCACCCCATCTCCACATAGGCTCATCCTACTAAGCAGGTCACTTCATTTATTTAACTTTTTTGTTTTTAACTGGGCATTCTACCTCTGAGCTATACCCCAGCCTTTTTTATTTTGAAACAGTTTTACTAAGTTGCTGAAGGTCTTGCTAAAAGGCTGAGGCTGGCCTTGGTCCTGTGATCCTTTTATCTCAACCTCCTGAGTAGCTGGCATCATAGGAGTGGCCTTACCTGGTCCAGAAATGATGAGGTCATTTTTATTTTATGTACGTATGTATGTATGTATGTATGTATGTATGTATGTATGTATTTTGGTACTGGGGGTTAAACCCAGGGGCATTCTACCTCCAGGCTACATCCCTACCCCTTTTTACTTTTTATTTTGAAATAGGTTCTCACTAAATTGCTGAGGCTGGCCTTGAACCTGTCATACTCCTGTCTCAGCCTCCCAAGTACTGGGATTACAGGCATGTAATCCTGTAAAGTGACCATGCTTGGTCACTTTAATTTCTTATGCATTTTTATTCAATTTTTAAGTTGTTCATTGGCACATTATAATTTGACTTAATAGTGGGATTTGTTGTTGCATATTTGTACATGTAGGTAACATAACCCAGTCAATTTCATTTCCCAGTACCTCTCTTTTCCCTTCCCCCTGGCCCCTTTCCTTTACTCTCCTGGTCTCTCTTCTATTTTCAGGAGATCTCCCCATAAAGAGGTCATTTCTAATATACACTTGGATAGCATAGAGCAGGGACGTGTATAGATAATGAGTTAATTTATTCATTCAGCAAACATTTTTTGTAAAGTGATTGTGCTAGGAAATGTCTGAGCCACGTAGACAGGGACCCTTACCATCAGCGGGGCAGGTGGTTGCCCGAGGGCTCTGAGAGGGGTCTAGGAGTGGTACATGGTACAGATTTGTAAAGATTGCGTATTCCTCAGGGAAAAATAATATATTTATAATGGCAAAACCAAGGAGGCTATTTTCCCCTCTATTTTCACTTCAAAATGTTCTATTTGATGGCCAAAGAAATGAAGGGAGGCGGTAATCCTTATCTGGCATGTACATGGATCCTTCCATCCTTTCTCCTAGATTCCCATTGCGAGTGCAGATGCCCAGGTCTGGCCCCACATGGCCTTATTCTATGCAGTTTATTTCCAGCACCCTCCAGTGTTCCTTCATCTTTCCCTCGGTACTTTCTGAACTGTGTTGTGTGTCATTGCATGTGAGGTTTCACAGATTTTTGCCACTTCCCATTCATATGAATATGTCCTAGTTATCTCTTCCTGCAAAACAAATCATCCTGAAGCTTAGTAGTTTCAACAGCAGTGATGTATTCTTTCTCCAGATTCTGTGCATTGGCGAGGTGGCGTCTCTTCTCATTTCACCTGGGCTTGTTCCTACAGTTGCTCAGGGGTGATGTGAAGGGTTGCTGGGGGCGGGGGGCTGGAAAGCCCAGGATGTTCTCATTCAAGTCTGAGCATTGGTGCTGGCTGTGGCCGGGCACCTGGGTTCTCCTCCAGGAGAGAACACCTGCTCCCCTACCTGCTCCTCCACCTGCTTCCGTCCATGGTGGTCTCCGGATTGTATTCTGTGGAAAAGAAGGAAGACGTAGCCTGGCCTCTTAAATCGCACCTTAGAAGTCTCTGAACCTCACTTCCATGATATCCTGTTGATCAAAGCAAGTCTCAAAGCTGACCCAAGGTCAAAGGAAGTTGAAATAGACTCAGCCTCTTTATGGGAGCCACGGTGCAGTCACGTCTGAAAGCACTCCCCTGGCTGGCTTCACAGTCACCTGCAGAGTGTCTTCTGGTTCTGTGGCTTGTGCTGATGTAAATGTGGAGGTTGTCCTTCACCGGGCCAATACTAGGCTAAACAGTATTTAAATAATGCTTATTGCTCATCCCAACTCAGCTGTTACTGACTCCAGGAAAGCAGCATACTAGCTAGCTAAAAGTGGATTAAAATGTAGAAGAGGACTGACCTGGGAAACTTCTAAATGAGAAGTGTTTAAGCCACGTGTGGTGACACATACCTATAATCACAGTACTTAGGAGGCTGTAACGGGAAGATCTCAGGTTTTCCAACCTCCTTAGCAACTTAGCAAGGGCCTCCACAACTTAGTGAAACCCTGTTTCAAAATAAAAAAAAATAAAATAGGACTGGGGGTGCAGCTCAGAGGTAGAATAAAGCCTCTGGGTTCAATTTCCAGTAAAACACACACACACACACACACAACCACTGTGTTTAAATTAGTTCTGTTATATGCTGAATAAGAAGGTTTAAAATGGATTCTGTTCTATGCTAATAGCATATAAAATTCTCTTAATACAAAAATCTATAAGCCGGGCATGATAGCACACACCTGTAATCCCAGTACTTGGGAGGCTGAGACAGGAGGATCACAGGCTCAAGGTCAGCCTCAGTGACTTAATGAGACCCTTAGCAACTTAGTGAGGCCCTGTTTCCAAATAAAAATTAAACAGAACTTAAGGTATAGTTCAGAGATAGAATGCCCCTGGCATTCCCCAGTCCAATAAATAAATAAATCTTCTTTTATTCCCCCCCCAAAGAATTTTATTTTAAATATCAGCAACACAGTGACAGTAGAAGAGAAGGTATTATTTTCCTTTTTAGTATGACTTTGGAGGACATGAAGCAGTGAGAAATTATATGATTAGTGTGTGGCAGACTGTATTTGGGTCCCAAGGATCCTACTTCCTAATCCAGTGCCTTTCCATGGCTTTCAAATAGAACTCTGCGGTTTCTTCTGGGAAGAGGGGAGGGAGTTTGAAAGTGTTTCCCTTTTCATCAGTGCACAGCCATTAGGCACAGGTCAATCATGTCCTGACATAGGCACGATTACCAATGCTTTGTATACTCATTGTCTTTTGTATTATAAAGTTGTTTTACTTGCACCCACATATGATCCTTACAATAGCTGTGTGAAGACACCATTATGCTCTTGAGAAAAATGAGGCTGAAAAAAAGAGAGATGGCTTACCTGATGTCTCAGAGCTGCTGGGTGACCCCCCAGGCAACAACTTGCATCTAATTCCTAGATCATTGTTCTTTTTATAGCATGGTTGGGCTTTAAGACAGAAGGCATTGAAAGCGAACACCATGTGGCATTTAGGTACCCTGGTTCAGTTACCCGAAATGAAATGATTTATGAGTGTCTTAGTCCATTTTTCCATCACTATGACCAAAATATCTGACACAAACAACACAGAGGAGGAAAAGTGTATTTGGCTCATGGTTTCAGATGTATTGTCCATAGTTGGTCAACTCCAAGCAAGGCAGACCTCAGGGCAGCCAGGCATGGGGGAGGAAAGCTGAGCTCAACTCAATGGCAACTGAAAGGAGAGATAGATGGATAGATAGATAGATAGATAGATAGATAGATAGATAGATAGATAAAGAGATCAGGGATATATACAGTCCCCAAGACCACACCTCCAATGACCTACCTCCCTCTGCCACACCCCACCTGCTCAAGTTTCCACCTGGTAAATCTATTCAAATTATTCAGTGAGTTTATCCACTGATGAGATTAGAGCCCTGGTTCAATTATTTTACCTCTGAATATTGTTGCATTTGGAACATGGTTTCAACACGCGAGCCTTCTGGTGGGCATTCCAATCCCAAAGCATAACAGTGAGCAGGCATAAAGTGCACGTTCGCATGACCTGGACTGCATTCCCTCGCCGTCACTGTGAATGTTCTCATTCAGTTTTTCTCGTCTGGATGAGAACTGCATTTTTCTCATGTCGTTAGAGAGGGAGCTAGACTACAATGATCTCCATGATTTCTTCCTACCCTGGGTTCAACTCCCGGTACTAAAATAAATATATAAGTAAATAAAATTATTCACTTTGTGTTGGATATTATTGTTAGTTTGAGAGCAAAGGAAGCTTTTGGAAAGAGTCCAATTTTTATTAGGAAGATAGGAACTTACCAGGAAATAGTTCTACAAAAGAGGATGATGCAATGACCTTGGCATTTTATGAGTTGCTGTTTTTCATTTCATAAACTTTTATGAACAAACATGGGACCCTACCTTCTTCAGACTTATAATTGAGTGTGGGAAGTAATCTGACAATCACACAAAATGCATGGGAAACAATGAAATGTTTCTAAAGAGACCTGGGCATGCCTGAGATGAACAGGATAAACAGTTAAATAAGGATGGGAAGCGGAGGGGTGGTGAGAAGAAGTGGGGGGAACAGTCCAGCTGTGCTGATGACATTCAAAGGCCCTGTGGTAGATGGGGCAAGGGATGTATGAGGTACTGAAAGAAGGCCAGATCTCTGTAGCACACAGTATTAAGAGGTGAGAGTGATTCTAATGGAGCAAAGGACAGGATTATGCATGCATTGTAGGCCATGCAGAGGACTTTGGTGTTTATCTTGAAAGCAATTAAAATCCACTGAAATATATTTTCAACAGTGGCGGGACATTATCAGATTTCAATTTTTTTTTTATGGTATTGGGGATTAAACCCAGAGGCATTCTACCTTTGAGCTACACAGCCCTGCCTGATTTTATTTCTCATTTGGAAACAGTGTCTTGCTAGGTTGATGAGAGTCTCACTACTTGCTGAGTCTGTCCTTGAACCTGCAATCCTCCTATCTCAGCCTCCCAAGTACTAGGATTACAGGCATGCACCACCATGTCCGGCTCAGGTTTAAATTTTGAAAAGATACTTGAGCTTGGCATGTGGGCATATCTGTAATCCCAGTACTCAGAAGGCTGAGACAGGTGGATCACAGGTTTGAGGCCAGCCTCAGCAACTTAGTGAGGCTCTCTGCAACTTACTGAGATCCTGTTTCAAAGTAAAAAAGTAAAATAAAATAGGGCTGGGGTAAAAAAAAAAAAAAGTAAAATTAAAAAAACAGTAAAAAATTTAAAAAGTAGAATAAAATAGGGCTTAGAGGTGGACTATCCCTGGGTTCAATCCCCAGTACCACACATATACACACACACACACAGCTGATGCTGATCTTGAACCTGTGATCTTCCTGTCTCCACCTCCCAAGTGCTGGGACGACAGGGGTGTACTACCCTGCCTAGCTTCAAGATGGCTATCTTTGTGTGTGTGTGTGTGTGTGTGTGTGTGTGTGTGTGTGTGTGTGTGTGTAACTGGGGATTGAACCCAGGGGCATTCTACCTCCGAGCTACACCCCTAGTCCTATTTTGTATTCTTTATTTTGAAACAGGGTCTCACTAAGTTGCAGAGGGCCTCACTAAGTAGCTGAGGCTGGCTGCGAACCTGGATTCTCCCGTCTCAGCCTCCCAAGTATTGGGATTACAAGTATGCACCACCACGCCCAGCAAGATGGCTATCTTGAATGCCATCTAACACAATCTAAAGATGTGTTTCCAGTTGTTTTCTAATTACCAGGAGAAAATGCATGATGCTCTCTTAGAATTAACATTTGCAGTAGCACTCGACAGCCACATCTGTCTGTCTGACAACTCTGCTGTGATATTTCACAGAAGCCTATGATTTAAGATTTCAAATGAGCTGTTTTCCTTTTGTGTAGGTTTGCTTTATTTTAATTTCCCCCTTTTTTCCCTCCCAGGCTGATGAGCCCTGAAAACACCCTCTTGCAGCCCAGGGAAGAGGAAGGGGTCAAGTATGAACGCACTTTCATGGCATCTGAATTCCTGGATTGGCTAGTGCAGGAAGGTGAAGCCACCACAAGGAAAGAGGCAGAGCAGCTTTGCCACCGGCTTATGGAGCATGGCATCATACAACATGGTGAGTGTATTGGTCAGCATTTGCTAGGTAACAAACAATTCCTTAATCTGTGGCTTACAACAAACACTTGTTTCTCACTCATGGGTCTAGAAATCAGCTGCTCTTCTGCTTGAGTGCCACTTGGCTTGTCAAGCTTCTTCTCCAATATGATATAACACCACAATTCCATTTCCCACTGGCCAAAGCAAGTCATGTGGTCAAGTCCAACATCCACAGCCTTGGAGGTAGATTATTTTGAGAGGGGAGAATGAAAATTTCCTGAACCATGATGCAAACTGCCACAGTGCAGAGTTAATCCAAAGAGACTTCATGAAGCTTTCACTTTCTTTACAGGGCTGAGTCATAATGATGCAATATTATCTGTTAGTTGAGAACTTTATTAGTTACTTTTTGCTGCATACCAAAGCAACCGAAAATTTAATGCATAACATATTACCCCAAAACTTAAGGGGTAAGACAACAATAACTGTTTATTATCCCATGCGGTTTCAGGGCTAGGCATTTGGGAGAGGCTTAGCTTGGTGGTTCTGGCTTGGGATGTCACATGAGGTTGTAGTCAAGATGTTGGCCAGGGCTACAGTCCTCTGAAGACTGGACAGGCTGGAGAATTCACTTCCTCAGTGGCTCACTTGTCACCTAACGTTGGTTCTGGCTCTTGGCAGGAAGCTTCTGCTTTTTGCTGTATGGACCCCTCTAGCAGGCTGCTTGAGAATTCTCATGACACGACCTCACTTTCTCCAGAGGGAATGATCCAAGAGTGCAAAAGACAGGAGCCACAATGTTTTTTCTAACCGAGCCTTGGAATTTGCACACTGTCATTTCCTCAATAATCTGTTGGTTCCATGGCCAGCTCCGTTTGGTGTGGGAGAGGACTAACTACTGAAGCATGAATACCAAGAGCTGGGGATCACTGCAGCGTCTTAGAGGTCAGCTGTCACTAGAAAGTAGTCTCTGGAGTCCCGGCTCCACCATTTACAGCTGTGTACCTTATCCTCTGAGATAACTTCATAGCATGGTTGTAGGAATAAGTGGGGCAGATATAAAGCACTTGGTTCAGTGCCCTGCCCTTAGTAACTGCTTCTTCAATCCACTAATGTTGCCAGGTGTAGGCTTGAGCCAGTGAGGAAAGGGCTAGGAACCCGCAGGCATTTCCTTCTGAGTTGGTATGAAAGGTGATCCTTGACTTGTTCTTTCTGAGCTCTGTGCCCTAACACTGCTGCCATCCAGGCCCAGGATTTCTATCCCAAGGTTAGGCAGATAATAACAGTGGAATTATAGAGATGAAAGCCACTAGAAAGGATTTGGAGCAGTTTTACAAACTGCAGTTTGCACCCCATTAGTGGAGCATGAGATACATTTAAGAGAATAATTTCTACCATTCAAAATAAAGAACTGTAAGCTGGGTGCCTGTAATCCCAATACTTGGGAGGTTTAAACAGGAGGATTGCAGGTTTGAGGCAAGCTTCAGCAACTTAGCAAGACCCTTTTTCAAGATAAAATAAACAAAGAACTCTAAGTAAACTACACTAGGCTCTTACCAATGAAAGTATGATCTGTGTCCTTAAATAGCTTATAGTCTTGGCAGGACTCTAAGATGGTTATAGAAGCAATTACAGGACAGTAAAACAAGTACCATGTATTTTGTTCATTTGCTTATTGATTTCATACTATGTGACAGGCACTGCTCTCATAATTTTAGCCTTATTAACGTATTAAACATGATTGGGCAGGCATTCTTTTTAAAAACTTTCATTTCATTGTGTTAAACCATTTAATTTGAGATCTACCTTTGTAACAATTTTTAAGTATACAGTGCAGTATTAACTATACGTTGGTACTCTTATTATCTCCATTTTATAGATCAGGGAATGAAAGCAACAATATGTTAAATAATTTGGCTGAGGCCACTCATGTAGTAACATCCAATGCCCAATTCGATATTACTGCCAGTATGTGTAAACTTGGAATTAGTTGGAGCGACTGGGGTTTTCCCCATTAAACAATGGTAATGTTTGGGTTAGAAATGACTTTGTCATCTTTGCTCCAGACCAAAAAAAAAAAAAAAAAAAAAAAAAAAAGCCAGGTGATACCAGGCTCTCTGAGAAAACCAGTCTCTTATACTCTGATATACTGACTCATACTATACAGGAGAGAAGACAGAGGATGCCAGGAATTGTTTCCAAATGACCTCCAAGGCATGTCCAATTACACCTCAGCCACAATGTAATTTGATAATGCTGCGAACATTAAGTGCCATAAAGATGCAGTGTAAAGGAGAAAATGAAGACATTATCGATAGTAAATCTCAACCGCAGAAATATACTTTCCACGATTCTAGCAGGATTGAGTATTCTGTAGCTAGCAGCTGGGGTTTCCAAGGGCGCTCCCGTTTCCCAGCCCAGCAGTTCACTGCTAGAGCACTAACCTGGGCTGGTGGAGATGTAGCCACCAAATCTGTGCCTGTTAGGGCTCATGATAAACACCAGTTAGTGTCTTAAACTGAGCTCCGAACTCTCTGGCTAATAATTAATTTCAGAGGTTAAACATTAAGGAGAGCTTGCTTTTAGGCTTTGACCAGAAGTTTCTAGATAAAAGTTCTACCTTAGGTTGTAATCAGTTGATATAAAAATATGGCCCACTGGAAAACATTATGTTAAGTGAGATTAGTCAGTCACAAAAAGTAAAAAAATCATATGTTCTCCCTAATATGCGGATGCTAGGGAGAAAATGGGGCAAAAGAGGGACTCCATATGAAGAAAGAGAAACCTTAGATGAGCAAAGAATTTGACTTAACTGAAGGTGATGTGTGTGTGTGTGGGGGGCACCCTAATGCACACAGATCGGGCTCCTTCCTCCAGTAGGGAAGTGCAGTAACACGGGTTCAATATCTCTGCCCAGGGAAGCCCTGTTGACACTCGGAGGCCAAGGGGTTTGTGGGGGCCGCTCCTTTGGTACTCTCTCTGTTTGGCCAGCCCTGACCACCAGCATTCCAGACTCTCGGAAGGAAAGCAGGTGTTCTTCATAAATCACACCGTTGTACAAACAGGCTGGAAGGGCTGATACAGCACAATTCAGTGCTACAGGTGATGGTGTGGCCTTATCAGTGAGTTTCTTAGGGAACCTTCCAAAAGTCAAGTTCTCAGACGCTGCAGCCCCACAAGCAGGCCCTTCTGCATCAAGGTTGCTCTGCTTAGTCTTTCCTGGACAGAGGTGTGAGAACCACAGCACTAGGCAGTAGGCTTTCGCGCAGGATCTAACTTGGTGCCCTGATCAACTCTGAATCCTAATTAACATTTCTAGAGCTTCCAGAGTGTGCCCACTACTGTTCTAGCTCCCCACGCCATATTCATTTCTTCCTCTCCATAACTCTGGGTTAGAGATCATAATCATTCTCATTTTGAGAAGAGTTTCAGTAACTTGCTAAAGGTGAGAGGTAGTAAGCGGTCCATTCAAGATTCAAGTCAAGGCAGCCTAGCAAGCCTGCCTCTTGGCCACTAAACAAGATGGTAGGCTGGTAGGCTAATCGTAAGCCCCACTAGACTAGGAAAACAATTCTCAACTTTTTTTTTTTTTTTCTACTGGGGATTGAACTCAGAGACATTCTCCCTCTGAGCTAGACCACTAGCCCCATTTTATTCATTGATTTACCTATTTAATTTTGAAACAGAGTCTCACTAATTTGCTGAGCATCTCGCTAAGTTGCTGAGACCGGCTTCAAACTTGAGATCTTCCTGTCTGGGCCTCCCAAGTACTAGGATTACAGGCGTGTGCCATCACACCCGGCTTCACAACTTTATTGTATCTGCTCATTCAGCCTGGCAGATGTTGAAACTATAAAAAATTAGCCCATAAAATCTGCAAGATTCCCTTTCTCCAGTGCCTAAGTACCTTGAGATTCCCGTGTGACCTTTGCTAAAGGGATGAAAGCACTTCTTTGCTTATATTAGATATCTCCCCCAGCTGCCTTAGCTGCCACCCGGCTCTCTTGGCCTTACGCTTAGCATGGCGATGGAAATCAGATAATCATGTGGGCAAATTGCTCACAGCTGCAGCAGCTGACCGTGGGTGACCAGACTCCTGCCGCTGTGTCTGGGCGTATCATTTCCTCTTTTAGAGCTTCAGCCAGAGCGCTTTGACAATTTCAACACTTCATAAACCCTTCATTCTTTTCAATTTGTTTTAAAGATATATTTAGATAACATCATGTAATACACAAAACAGTTTTATGTATATTATCTTTTCAGTCATTTCAGCTGCACAAGAATAGTTATGATTAATCTTCCTCTAGTGGAAGAAGGTAGCTGCCACATTTGTTCTAAGAGCCATAAAGAGAACTCGGGAGGCTAGATGCCAGTGCCAGACAGGAATTCATGGCATCTGACAGAGTTCAGCTTAGGTCTGCCTAGATTAAAAAAAGAAAAAGAAAAAAAGAAAAGAAAAAGAAAGAGAAAAGGAGAATAAAAGGAAGAAAGGGAGGGAGGAAGGAAGAAAGAAAGGAAAGAAGGAAAAAGAGAGGGAGGGAGGAAGAACAGAAGGAGAAAGGGAGGAGGGAGGAGAATTAATAGTTAAAAGTAATTTTGTGCAGGGAAGGAAAAATAATTTTCTCTCTACCCTTCATGAGTTCTTTTTTTTTTTTTTTTTTTTTTTTTTTTAATACTAGAGGTTAAACCCAGAGGCAGTCTACTCCGAGCTATACCCCCAACCTCATCTTTTTATTTTTTTATTTTGCAATGGTCTCACTAAGTTGCTGAGGGCCTTGTTAAGTTGCCGAGGCTGTCCTCGAACCTATACTCCTCCCATCTCAGCTTCCCAAGTACTGGATTTCAGGTGTGTGCCACCATGCTTGGCCTTTCATGAGTTTTTAACTGCACTCTCAGTAACAAAACATAGATTAACAAGAGCAAAAATAGAAGTTTTTTTGTTGTTGTTTTGTTTGTGTGTGTGTGTGTGTGTGTGTGTTACTAGGGATTGAACCCAGGAGCAATCTACCTCCGAGCTACATCCCCCTAGTATATTTTTTATTTTTTATTTTGAAACAGGGTCTCACTAAGTTGTAGAGGTCCTCAGTAAGTAGCTGAGGCTGGCCTCGAACCCAAATCCTCCAATCTCAGCCTCCCAAGTACTGGGATTACAAGTGTACGCCAACAAGCCCAGCCAAAATAGAAGTTTTAACAACATGCATGCTCTGATATACATGGGAGATAAGCCACAGAAATGAGTAAATCTCTAGAGTAGATCTCAATGGGGTGGTTTAAACTTCAGGCTTAAATATCATCCTTCTCTGAAACAAAGACAAATGATAGAGAATGCCTGGTTAAGACCAAAAGGCCAGGAAAAGCACTTTAAACAAAGGCACAGTCTGTGATGCAGATTTGAATCCAGTTCTCCTTTGGCTAGAAGTCGCTGGTGATTTGGTCATTTGCAGAGAGGGAAACAAACAAATTGAGAGCCTTTTGTAGATGTAAATTTCTCTTATAATAGGGCATCTTTTTTGGTGTGTAATGCTGGGGATTGAACCCAGAGGCATTCTACCTGTGAGCTACACTCTCCAGTCTTATTTTATTTTGTTGAGAACAGGGTCTCACTAATTTATGAGAGTCTCACTACTTGCTGAGGCTCTTCTCAAATCTCAAATTCCTCAAAGTAACCAGCTCAAAATAATCCTATGCCAGAGAGGCACATTTTGAGGTGGGGTTTCGTCTCCTACTGTCATATTTTGGGGTGACATGCCCTGAGCGTTACTAGTTGCAACTTGCCTCAGACTGTATGGCATGAAAGAAAAACTATTCTGATACCTATTAAAATAGTAAAGCAAGCTGAGGCTGCTTTACTATTGGGAGGCTGAGACCGGAGGATCCAGGTTCGTGGCCAGCCTCAGCTACCTAGTGAGGCACTCCACAACTTAGTGAGACCCTGTTTCAAAATAAAGAATAAAAAATAGAGCTGGGGGTATAGCTTGGAGGTAGAATGCCCATGAGTTCAATCCCCAGTACGGCAAAAAAAAATAAAATAAAATAAAAAATAAAAATAAATAAATATAAATAAATAAATAAATAAATAAAATAGTAAAGCAAACATTTTGCAAGACTCTTGGAATAGAGGTATTGTAATAGGGGAGAAAGATGGGTTCAACTCTGAATACAAAGACAAGTGTGAGGATTTGCAGTCAGAGCATGATAACAGGTCAGTGGATAGAAAGTCCCTAGGAGGAGATATCAGGGGGAGGGGATTATTACTAACTTGTCCTTCCAGGGTTCTTGCTAAAGGCAGGCTAAGGATGCATACATCAAAGCTAAAGGAGGAGGTACTTGATCAGATATTAAAGAGAGTCAGGTGTCAAGGTGGACAGTGGGACAAAAAGTCTGGATCTTCTCCTTTAAAGTCTTGATCCTTTCCTTTTAGCAGTGAATTGTTCCCATTCTTCCATCACATTCTTTTTCGCTAGCTCTGTCCCAGGTGGCAGTCTTGGGCAAGTGCCTTGTGTCAGCCCCTCCCAGCTGGGAGGTTGAGGGCCTTGGACAGGGATTCCTGCTGGTACCCAGGCTCTCCCTGGGGAGAACAGTTATAATAGTTATCCTCACAGCCATGCTGTCCTGAGCAAATCCTCTCTCTCTCTTGGTTCTTTTTCTAAAAATTCTCTCTAGCCTTTGGGGCTCTCAATTCTGAGCTTCTCACTTTATTGCACTTTCTCTAAGCTGATATTCCCATCTCAATACTGGGCTGTCTTCTCTGTTTGGACTTATAGTCCTTTGGAAAAACTTCTTTCTACCTTTCCCCTCCCTGACCTCTGCTTACCTCCCTCCAGCCAGGAATGGATAAACATACTCAAGAATGTTAATATCTTACAGTGCCTGCCAGGAATACGTCTGACCACATATAAACTATGCAACTGTTTAAATAGAAATTTCGGAAGGGAGAACCCACACACACACACACACACACACACACACACACATCTTGATTACAATTGGGAAAATATGTGTTATTAATATACATAATCAATTTTTATTTCACTTTAATATTTATAAATTATTTATATGGTATTTGAAAATTATAAAATTTTAAGCCAAACCCCTAACATTTCATTTTATTTATTTATTTATTTATTTATTTATTTATTTATTTATTTATTTATTTATGGTACTAGGGATGGAACCCAGGGGCATTCTACCTCCAAGCCTCACCCTCAGTCCTATTTTTTATTACAAGTGTGCACAACCATACCCGGCACCAAACCCCTGACATTTTATACAACTTTATTTTCCCCTAAAAAGCTGCACTTTGCCAGGAGTAGTGGCGAACACTTGTGATCTCAGTGCTTGGGAGGCTGAGACAGGAGGATTTCAGGTTTGTGGCCAGCCTCTGCTACTTAGTGAGGCCCTCCACAATTTAGTGAGATCCTGTTTCAAAATAAAGAATTAAAAATAGGGCTGGGGGTGTAGCTCGGAGGTAGAATACCCCTGAGTTCAATCTTCAGTAGGGCGCGCACACAGACACACACACACACACACACACACACACACACACACACACAAAGCTGCACTTTATCTTCTTTAAGTGATGACATTTGACCCACAACAAAGGCCTATGTCTTCACCTGTCTCCTTCCATCCAAGGAAAACCTGCATATCAGAATCTATACCTTGGTCGACCTTCTCACTGCTATAAAGACTGACCACACAACTTAGAGGAAGGAAGATTTAAATGCTCACAGTTTTTGGAGATTTAGGGGTTCAGTCAACATGACGTGGGCGTCTTCAGAGCAGAGCTCAAGCAGCGAAAAGCAGAGAGAGGGAGAGCACAAAACTCCGCTCTCACATCACAGAGGCGGGAAGCAGAGAGAGCAGCAAGAGGAGGAAGGATATATAATCCCCAAGGCCACACGCTCAGGGACCCCTCTTTAACAACTAAGCCCCGCTTCCGACGTTGCTAGCTTATTTCCATGAGGGCTAAGGAGACATTCTAAATTCAAACCATTACAATCTACATGCTTTGTTTGTTTTCTTTTTTCTTTGGTGCTGGGGTCAAACCCAGGACCTCAAAAATGCTAGGTACATGTTCTGCACGTGAGTTACACCTCTATCCACAGGTTCTATATTCTTTACATTTTATTCCAGCCATGCCCCAGCTATTTCTCAGATTTCAGGCAAATTAAAAGTTACCAAAGCCTCCATGCCATGAGGGTGAGTGTGGGTTTTGCCTCAGTAGCCATAGCAAAAAAAAAAAAAAAAAGGAAGAGGTTAATTTATCTTTGTAATATATCTTGAATCACTATCTCCAAACTATTATCATTTGAAATGCAACCAATACAAAAAATATCAATCAGCTACTTTACATTCTTCTCATACTAAATCTTCAAAGTCCAGTGTTTATTTTATACTTGCATTAGACTTCCTGCATTTCAACTGCTCAGTAACCACATGTGGCTGGTGACCACCGTCGTGGGGATCCCAGCTCTAGATTTTGGGAAACCAGCACAGGGCAGGGTGGCAGCTTAGTAAATGTGCTTTAATTTTACAGTCCCTTATCTCAGTGAGCTTTGTTCCTCTATGGCTGAGAACTCAGAGACCTATACCTTGCAGTGCCGGTTTGGACACCTAAATAAAGTAGGGTGCCAGACATGAAGGTAACAGCAAATGTCCTCCCTTCCCCAGCATGATGATATCTCAGTCATGTTTTCTTAGTGGTTCTGTGTGTGTGTGGTACTGGGTATTGAACCCAGGGGCATTCTACCTCTGAGCTATACCCCGAGTCTTATTTTATTTTGTATTTTTTTTTTTTTTTTTTTTTTTTAGTGTACGTGGTACTGGAGATGGAACCCAGAGACATTCTACCTCTGGGCTACATTCTCCACCCCATTTTATTTTTTATTTTTGAAACAGGGTCTCACTATTTTGCTGAAGCTGGCCTTGAACCTGCGATCCTCTTGTCTCAGCCTCCCAAGCACTGGGATTACAAGTGTGCACCACCATGCCTGGCTCTTATTTTGTATTTTGAAACAGGGTCTCACTAAGTTGCAGAGAGCCTTGCTAAGTTGCTGAGGCTGGCCACGAACTTGCAATCTTCCTGTCTCGGCCTCCGAAGTACTGGGATTACAGTTGTGCACCACTATACCTATCTTAGGCTTTTTTTTTTTTTTTTTGGACGAGGGAACTAAAGCATAAAGGTAAGTTTGTAAATGGTAGAGGTAGAAATAGATCTACAGTATCTGACTCCAGAGTCTGAGTTATAAGCCACTGCTCTCTAAGAGAAATAATTGCTGTGCTTGTTAGGTTTTCATAAAGAAAAAAGTGTCCCCCAAACCCACCCATGTATAGCCTCCAGGACTGAATCTACACTCAACACTACCATTTATATCTTAGGGTCTTTTCAGGTTTGATTGAGGCTTCAATTTTATACTTTTTATTTTCTCTCTGTTCTTACCTTTGATTATTTACTATTCTCATGAGTCAAAACTAGTTGGCTACCATTGTTTAGACTGGGGCTAATCTCGTCAGTTCTCTTTGTGTAGAGAGGATTTGTATCTGTCAGTACTCTTGAAGCCGTATTCTAAAGATGGATCATGTAACTGAGAGGAGAAAATATTTATTTTCTTATGGTTTAGGGTTCAGTCCCTGTGAAGTCAGGGATGGTGGGTCTCAGGGCGTGGCAGCAGGAAGCAGAGAGAGGGAGAGCAGGTGGGCTGTGCTCCTCACATCAGGAGGCTGGAATTGAGATAGAGTGCAGGGGGAGGAGGGGCCACACCCCCGGGACCGCCTCCTCCAGCCACGCCTGCCGGCCTACTGGGTACTACCCAGGTAAATCCATTGCAATAGATTTATCCACTTCTGGGATTACAACCCTCAGGAACCCTGAATATCAATAAGTGAGCTCTTTAAAGGACATTATATATCTAACTATAGCAGGACTGACCCAGTGTATGACCCAAAATTCAGATGATGTATCTTAAATGCCCAGTTTTCATTGTGGGGTCCTTTGAAGTTTTACTGTCAGCAAAACAATATTCTCACTGTTTTCTTTTTTCTCTTTCTTTTCCTCTCTCTCCTTTCCTTCCTTTCTTCTTCTCTTCTCTTCCCTTCCCTTCCCTCCCCTTCCCTCCCCTTCCCTTCTCTTCTTTTACAGTTCTGGGGACCAGACCCAGGACTTCATGCTTGACAAGCACTCTACCACTGACACACACCCTCAATCCCAGAACACTATATATAGTGTTTTGGGAGGGGTAATACTGGGGATTGAACCCAGGGCCATTCTACCTCTGATACATCCCCAGCCCCTTTTTTTCCTTTTTTTTTTGAAACAAGGTCTTGTTAGGTTGCTGAGCATCTCAGTATGTTACTGAGGTATTCTTTGAACCTGGGATTCTCCTGTCTCAGCCTCCCAAGTATTGGGATTACAGACATGCGCCACTATGCCCAGCAAGAACAATATTTTTAATGGTGTCTTCCAGAGAACTATTAATCTCCACCTATTTCCTTTTCACCTGCCTCATGATTTGGCATTACATCTTTGGAGCGGAGAGTCTTGAGAGGTTGTCAAGGGATGGGGTTCAGAGTAAGTCTGTCAAGGTTTCTGGCGCGGCTCTACCAGTTAATAACTCTGGGACCTTGATCAGAATTGCATTGTGTAACCTTCAGTTCCCCACCTATAAAATGGGAATAGTCATGCTATGAGAACTAAATGATATAACCATACAGTGTGCTTTGGTGCAATGATTGGATTGCTCCATAAGTGTTAACCGATGACTGTTATCATTGTTTTTATCATCAATATCCTCACCATCAGATGCCTCCTCCATTTCTGGTCTTAAACAATATCTTACATATAGTATATGATGAAGGTATACTTGTCAAATAAGTTAGCACTCAAGTACTTTGAATAGCCTTTTGGATATATCCCAATAATTCCAAAAGATCTAGGATAGAGTTTCAGATTTCTTTAACTGAATTATGTATCTGAAGTATTTCATTTGCCAGCCAAAATAGCTTTGTTTTTTACCCTTATAGTACAATCTGGTCCATGAGAAACAATCCCATTTCTGAAAAACTTACCCTTTTGTTCTGTATGTTGTCATGGATTTAAAAAAAAGATTGTTAATATTTGGAATGAACACAGCCATTACTTAGTGACTCATAGAGAAGAATAAAGCATAGTTGACCTTCCTTTTATACCTTTACTTTTCTGGCAGTAAAACATGGAAGTCACAAAAACTTGTACAATCAGGATGTTATGTTTTGATTTTCTTATTTTCTGTTATCTTTGCTACAGTTACTTTGACTCCTTCTTCCTTTCCTCTTTTTTTTCCTTCCATTTAGTCAATCAAATAAGCATTAACAAGGTTATAACTTGGTGTCTATGAAGAGTTTTAATAATGTTAGCTAATAGGGCTTTATGTTTTAAAATCAATTTCCTGCTTTCACATCCTCTTCTTAATGTTGCCAGTACTAAGGAAGTAATTATTTTAGCCTCTGACTCACTGCTGTTATTGCCTCTTGAAAAGTTTTGTACTCCAAGCACCTCGCTCGCCTCGCGCTATCCTCAAAAACAATTGTTTCATCTTCTCGATCCAAAGAGTTTTGCTGTTTCAGGAAACGAGGCTCCTTCAATTCCTACCTCCCTTTAGGATGGTAGGAGATGGGTCATTATGGCCTCAAGCGCTGCTCTGAATTTCCGGAAAAAAGAATGACTTTCTGCTATTATTCACTCTCAATTCATGTTTTCTCCCAAATACTTGGAAAAAAGCACAATATTGAAACATACAGTTCTAAATTATATCAGGTGCGTGGGCTCTCTGGGGTTGTGATGCTCCAGGAAAAGGGAGACCAAGCCATACAAATCCATCTCTGGACATGTGAAGCAGCTTAAATCACGTCTCTCTTAACCCTATCCTTGCTGATTTCTCTTCTTCCCCATTATAATAGTGATTCTCTTTATCCCCTTTACTGTTAAGCCCTCTTTTAAAATTGTACTTAATTGTTTATGTGATCCTAAATCCAAGACCATCTTTTAACATTTTTCTGATGTACTATTTAGGGAACAGTTGATGTCAACAGCTCCTCCCCCCCAGTGTTATCACACTGCTGTATTTAGTTCATTTATTTCATCATGACTCTTGTGTTGTGCCATTTTCCAGAAAGAATTTCAAGGAGGAATGAAAGTATGTGACCTTCCTCCTTCCAACTAGATAAGTAGCTTAAAATGTCCTTTGTATTCAGCTGAACTTGTAGACTTCAAGATAAGTTTTTATAGTCATCCTTAGACTACATGTGTGGGTGGAATGGGAGCTACCCACACATATTTCATTGTTTTGTGTCTTCTAAAATCATCCTAATAATTTATTTGGAAAAAAACATAGCCACTTTCTCCAAAAAAGAAAAAAGAAGGAAAAAAAAAAAGAGCACATCTGCACTGTGTCACTATTATTTTGGTAGAGCCAATGACATTCCCCTCATGCTTTCTGCAAAGCAAGGCATCTAGTGATTAGGGATCAGTTTTTCTTTACCCTAAGAGTGCACTTAGTACTTCTAGAGCCCCCAAGTTTCCTAAACAATAAGGTCCTCTCTACTTACATGGCCCCTGCTTTTTGGCTATCTCCATTTTTCCTATTTTATATCCCATTTAACACTAAGCAGGTCCTTAGAGAATTCTGCCAAAGCAAAAGGGAAGGCTTGAAGAGTCCCAGAAAGTATAAATTGCATAAAAAGCCCATCAGTTTTCAGTTATAACTGTTGATAAGATCACAACTGGACATTGAATGGGGCTCCCCGTTTAGAGGTGAATGATGAATAGTGCTAAGGAGAATGAAGTTTATGAAACTGTATATATCATGACATTTAAAGTCCTATATAACATTGGGATCTGAGAAATAGAGAACTGAGAGCAATTTTAGGATTTAGAGTCACCAATGAATGGTTCTTCATGATTTTTTGTTATTGTTGTTCTCTAATTTTTTCCAGAACATGCACTATTTTTTTCTGTATTTAAAATGGACAAGTTGCTTGTCTAGCAAAAAAAATTTTGTACTTAATATAAAAAATGCCATGTTACAAGTGTATAAGGAAGTAACATTGTTCTGATTGAAATATAAACTATTACATTTATCTGTTAATTTGGGGAGGTTCTACTTATGTAATTTCTGGCTGTAAAAAAAACTTTCGGCTTTCCTTCTTTTTTTTTTTTTTTCTTCAGTACTGGGGATTGAACTCAGGGGCATTCTACCTCCGAGCTATACCCCCAGGCCTATTTTTTATTCTTTATTTTGAAACCGAGTCTCACTAAGTTGCGGAGTGCCTCACTAGGTAGCTGAGGCTGGCCCGAACCCGAATCCTCCAGTCTCAGCCTCCCAAATGCTGGGTTTACAAGCATGTACCACCATGCCCGGCTTCTTTTCTTTCTTTCTTTCTTTTTTTTTTTTTGTGTGTGTGTATGTGTGTGTTAATGTGTGTATGGGTACTGGAGGTACTTGGGATTGAGCCCAGGTGTATTCTACATTTAGCTACACCCCCGGCCCTTTTTATTTTTTTGTTTTGAAACAGAGTTTTGCTACTTTGCTGAAGATATCCTAGAACCTGCAATCCTCCTGTCTCAGCCTCCCATATACTGGGATTACAGGCACGCATCACCACACCTGGCTACAAATTTTGGCTTTAAGGTAGTTACTTACTAAAACTTACTTTGTCTTAACACGTACTCCTTCATTTCTTGCTTTCCTTCAGAGATTTAAGTATCTTCAGTGAGATTCTTGCTAAACTTCATCTGGATATCTGGCTAAGAGTTCATAGTTGTCTGCTCATGAGAGAGGGACAATGTATTCTTTGAAAGATGGGCAGAAAAGAGAGAGGAAATGGGCTCTGTATAGGAACTTCAGTGGGCCAAGGCTGAAGTCAGTCCTTGCAAGTCTAAGACAAAGGGAACTTAGAACACTATCCATTGGGCTGGGGATGTAGCTCAGTGGTAAGGTGCTTGCTTTGCCTAGCATGTGCAAGGCCCTGGGTTCAGAGAAAGAGAAGAAAATATCAGTCGCCATGCCGAATCTTTTGCATGAATTACCCCATTTATTCTTCATCTTAACATAGAAACTATGCGAAAAACAATTGAGATTTGAAATGTCTAATAAGTTGCCTAGTTCACATGCTAGCTGGTGAATGTGGCCGAGCTGAGACCAAAGCTGAGATTGTCTGACTCTAAAACTTGTGCCCTTCGCCACAAGATAGTATTTCCTAAGACTTACTCGGTGTTAGAGAGTTTGCAGGAAAGACCCAGCTTAACTGTTTTGCTTTTATAAGAGATGGTATTTCTTTCAGCCAATTTTGCCTTGACAAACTTTCCAGTGAGCAGATGCAGGGGTCACCTTCCAAACAGGGTACTGAGGCCATGCGTGACACTTAGGAGGTGCTCATTGGTGGAATAAATGAATGTCACATGTGATTTATTGAGGACATAGTGTGGCTGACTGCCTGCCTGCATGCCTGTGCAAATGTGCATGTGTGTGGATGCGTACGCATGTATGTGGTACTGGGGATTGAACCCAGAAGCATTCTACCTATGAGCTACATTCCCAGCTCTATTTTATTTATTTATTTTATTTTGAAGCATGGTCTCATTAAGTTGTGGAGGGCCTCACCAAATTCCTGAGGCTGGCTATGAATCTGTGATCCTCCTGTCTTAGCCTCTTAAGTACTAGGATAAAGGTGTGCACCATCATACTCGGCTCGCCTTCAGCTTTTGAAGTCACATTTATATATTTTACATCTAGGGTGACACACACACAAAGCAAATGTATGAATATTTATGACATTAAATTTTGCCAGATGTGGTGGCACATGCTTGTAATCCTAGTCCTTGGAAGGCTGAGACAGGAGCATTGCAGGTTCAAGGACAGTTCCGCAAGTAGTGATACTTTCATCAACCTAGCGAGATTCTGTTTCCAAATAAATAAAATCAGTTTGGGCATGTGGCTCGGAAAGTAGAATGCCTCTGGGTTCAGTTCCCAGTACTCACCCTCCCACACACACAAAATGACATTAAATTTTTAATGAGAGGAAAGAGTACCTTTATGGGGAATGTAATGTATTGACACCAATGCAAATGATACATGTCCTGGTTACTTCTCTCTTCTGAAAGGAGAACTTCGCTGCACTAATACCAACCATACAGCTAGATGGAGGAACATATGGTCACCTTTAATGCACAGAGGGAGGGTGGATGCTCCTGAGGCATAACACCCAAATCAGTCTCTGGAAATTGAAGTGGGACACTAAATGTGCTATCTTATAAAGCTGAATTCTCATAAACCAAATGGCAGTGTTATAGTCTGCAAATGATAATAGCAAAAGCAACAGCCATGGTTGTAAAGTAATTAAGATGCAATTTACTGGGTTTTTACAATCTGTTTGGCATTATGTGATGACTAAAGGTTATTTAAATTTAACCCTTGTATCATAGATGGTGTGTTTGCCAGTTGGCTATAGATGTTTGGAGGTATGGAGACTGAATGTGAATTAGGCTCTAGGTCTGTAATTAAAGGTGGAGGAGATATGAGCAGCCAAATTTGCACTTCAATTAAAATACTTTAATACATTTTTTTTCTCTTATTGAATTGTTTTCATTCAGATTACTTTTCAGGATTTGTTTTTTTAATACCAGAATCAATGCTTTATGTAATTCGTTATACTAAGAAAAAATAGTAGGTGTTAGTCAACATATATATATATGTGTGTGTGTGTGTGTGTGTGTGTGCATATATATTATATATTATATAATATATTATATAATATATATATATAGCCAAAGTCAGCTGGAGGATTTCTGAAACCTTAACCTCAGAAAAGATTGCCAAAAATAAATAACCTATCTACAAAATTTTATTATAGTATTATTGAATACAGTGATGCAGTAGATTTGTGTTAAAATCTGACTATACACAAAGGAGCCAAGAATTGTAGATACACTATTGATGTACACTTGGCTTATTTCTTGGTCCAGGTTACATTAAGTGAGCATCTCAGGAGTTCAAGAATGGATGATTTACTAAGAACATGCAGAATAGCTGGGCGTAGTGGCACACACCTGTGATCCCAGTACTTTGGAGGCTGAGACAGAAAGATTGCAGGTTCAAGGCCTGCCTCAACAATTTAGTGAGATCCTCAGCAACTTATCCAGATCCTGTTTCAAAAAAATAAGAAAACAAAAAGGGCTGGGGCCATAGCTCAGAAGTGCAAAACCCTTGGGTTCAATTCCCAGTCCCACCCCCCAAAAAAGAGAAGAACATGCAGAATTACTACTGAATTATAGTGCTTGTCTTTAAAGTCAACATTATTAATTTGGTCAAAGTGATAGTTTATCACTGCTTAAAGACTGTGAATCACCCTTGTGAATCATTAGGTTAAACATTGGTGTAGAGCCAGGCATGATGATGCACACTTGTCAGCCAAGTACTTCAGAGGTTGAGACAGTAGGATTGCAGGTTTGAGGCCAGCCTCAGCTACTTAGTGAGGTCCCCCACAACTTAATGAGACCCTGTTTCAAAATAGAGAACAGCCGGTTGTGGTGGCACGTGCTTGTAATCCCAGTTCTTGGGAGGCTGAGACCAGAGGTTCTGGGTTCACGGCCAGCCTCAGCTACTTAGTGAGGCTCTCTGCAACTTAGTGAGACCCTATTTCAAACTAAAGAATAAAAAATAGGACTGGGGGTGTAGCCCAGAGGTAGAATGCCCCTGGGTTCAATCCCCAGTACCACAAAAAAAAAGTTAACTATAATACTGTAATAATAGGGACTGCACATTCTGAGGCTCTGATAAAATATATTGTAAGTTCAAGGTATTTTACAAATTAGCACCGAGTTTAAACGTGCTAGTAAGTTATTCTTCCATTTCAATTTCCATTCTATCATCTACTTTAAATCTCCAAGATTAATGTAATGAGAAGAATTATACATGAACAGCTGTGGATGATAAATACAGTGACAACCCTTGCGTTGCTGGCAGGTGAACTAGAGAAGACATAATGCTGTCTGTGAAATACCACAGGAGGCTGTGAAGCAGTTAGCATTATTGATAAAGGGGTTAATGTGATTTGTAATGGGTTGTATTGAATTATTTTCCTAGTGGTTTATAGAATTTTGAATTTCACGATCCAAAAAAGAAAGTTGCCAATAATATGAATTTTTTTGAAAACTTCTATTTTTCCCCTTCATTTTGTAAAGCATTGGGAAAAAAAAAAGTACTTGGCATGTTGTCTATTTAACTCAATACATATTAGTTGAGTAGATGGATGGATGACTGAACAGCAAAAAAAAAAAAAAAAAAGAAAAAAGAAAAAAAGTAGTCCTGGCATAATTTCAGAATAAAGAAATGCTTTTAAGCTAGGAAGAACTAAATACATCGTCCTTAATGTTCTGGTTTCTCCATGGCCCCGAAAGCCCTTCATGACCTACCATGAGCCCACAGACTGGTTTTGGGTGGAACTGCTGGACAGACTAGCGACGAGAGGGTCCAAGTTGCTCTGCTGTGGCCATGCTGCCTGTCCTGGCTGCCCACCGTGGGCCTCTCACTTACAGCCACTTTCTGAGAACCTTCTCTGAGCCACTCATGGTAGTCTAGGATTGAAGGGTGACACATGCGCTCTCAAGCAGAGTAACTTAATTTGAGGGAAAACGTGTACTCTCCATTCCTAAAAACCCCATGTCATTACAGTATGCCACAAAAAGACTGCCTATTACCAGGTACTCGGGTGACAAAGCATGCTGTAAATGAACTTTGGGGCGGGGAAGGGCTAGTGTTGGAGGAGAGGGCATTTCGCGGTAATTTTATGAGCATGTAGCCCATGCTGCTTTGGGCTCAGAAGATGTAGCTGTGTGGCTTTGGGCAAGTTACTAAGCTACTTTAAGTCTCAATTCTTCCATTGTGAAATAAAGACAAGAGCAGTATTTGCCTTTCTAGAGTGATTGTGAGGCTGGGGCAGGGCTTAGTGCTGGAGTACTTGCCTAGCATGCACCAGACGCTGGGCTCAATTCCCAACACCAGGAAAAAAAATAAATAAAAATTTAGATTCAGCTAACACTTCTTCCCCACCCCCTAGACTTCCTCCAGCCTCCTCCGGTAACCACTAAGTGCACTTTATCTATAGAAATTCCCCTGTTGTGGACCTTTCATATAAGTGCATTCACATAATGTGTTCTCTGTATCATTTTCACAATTCTATGACTATAATTATTTCAAGATAAAAAAGCATAAAAAGTAGTGTTGGCAATGTAGGTCAGTGGTAAAGTACTTCTTGGCATAGGCAAGGACCAGGGTTCAGCTCTAGCGCCAAAATCCCCAGCACTACACATACACACACAGAATGGTTAAAAAAAAAAAAAATTGAGCCGGGCGTGGTGGCACACGCTTGTAATCCCAGCATTCGGGAGGCTGAGACCAGAGGATCCGGGTTCGCGGCCAGCCTCAGCTACCTAGTGAGGCACTCCGCAACTTAGTGAGACTCGGTTTCAAAATAAAGAATAAAAAATAGGACTGAGGGTATAGCTCAGAGGTAGAATGCCCCTGAGTTCAATCCCCAGTACCGCAAAAAAAAAAAAAAAA
>PVLC010011212.1:0-47857 GCA_004027655.1 Graphiurus murinus
GGTCTTCATCAATTTCCTTCTTCATCTTTCTATAATTTTCCTTATAGAGGTCTTTAATCTCCTTGGTTAGGTTTATCCCCAAGTATTTTATTTTTTGGGGTGCTATTGTGAGTGGGATTGCCTTCTGGATTTCTTTTCCGATTGATTTGTCGTTGGCATATAAAAAGGCTTCTGATTTTTTAAGATTGATTTTGTATCCAGACACCTTACTGAATTTGTTGATCAGTTCTATGAGTTTTTTGGTTGAGTTTGTTGGGTCTTCTAAGTATAGTGTCATGTCATCTGCAAAAAGGGATAGTTTTAGTTCTTCTTTTCCTAATTTTACCCCTTTGATTTCCTTTTCTTGTCTTATTGCTCTGGCTAGAGTCTTGAGTACTATATTAAACAGAAGAGGTGATAATGGACATCGTTGTCTTGTTCCTGTCTTTAGTGGAAACTCTTGCAGTTTTTCTCCATTTAATATGATGCTGGCTGTAGGCATATTGTTTATTGCCTCTATGATTTTGAGGTATGTTTCTTCTATTCCAATTCTCTGTAGTGCTTTTAGCATGAATGGGTGTTGGATCTTGTCAAATGCTTTTTCAGCATCAATTGAGATGATCATGTGATTTTTGTCTTTGAGTCTGTTTAGGTGGTGAATTACGTGTATTGTTTTTCGAATGTTGAACCAGCCTTGCATCCCTGGGATGAACCCAACTTGGTCATGGTGTATAATTTTCTTGATGTGGCTTTGAATGCACATTGCTATTATCTTGTTTAGCAGTTTTGCATCTAAATTCATCAATGATATAGGCCTATAGTTTTCTTTTCTTGAGCTGTCTTTATGTGGTTTTGGTATTAGTGTGATGTTGGCTTCATAGAATGTGTTTGGAAGGGTACCGCTTCTTTCTATTTCATGGAATAGCTTGAGGAGTATTGGGATTAGCTCTTCTAAAAATGTTTTGTAAAATTCACTTGGAAGACCATCTGGTCCTGGGCTTTTGTTTGATGGTAAACTCTTTATTGCTATTTCTATCTCTTTGATTGTTATTGGTCGGTTTAAGTTTTCGATATCTTCTTGACTCAATTTAGGGAGGTTGTATGTGTCTAGGAAGTTGTCAATTTCTTCTAGATCTTCCATTTTGTTGGAGTACAGTTTTTCAAAATAGTTTCTGACTATCTTCTGTATTTCCATATTGTCAGTGGTAATATCTCCTTTTTCATCTCTTATTTTGGTAATTTAAGTTGCGTCTCTCTTTCTTTTGGTCAGATTGGCCAATGGTTTATCTATCTTGTTTATTTTTTCAAGGAACCAGCTTTTAGTTTTGTTGATCTTCTGTATTGTTTTTTTATTCTCTAATTCATTAATTTCTGCTCTGATTTTCGTGATTTCCTGTCTTCTCCCAGCTTTGGGACTAGATTGTTCCTGTTTTTCGAGGGCTTTGAGCTGTGTCATTAGGTTATTTAATTAGTGGTTTTCTGTTCTCCTTATGTGGGCATTCAGTGCTATAAATTTCCCTCTTAGTACTGCCTTCAGGGTGTCCCAGAGGTTTTGATATGTTGTATCTCCGTTTTCATTGGTTTCTAGGAATTTTTTCATGAAGGAGGCATCAAAATACCTGACTTTCAATTCTACTACAAAGCCACAGTAGTAAAAACAGCATGGTATTGGCACAAAAACGACACATAGACCAATGGAGAAGAATAGAAGACTCAGAAACAGAACCACAGACTTAGAGTCAACTGATTTTTGACAAAGGAGCCAAAAGTATACACTGGAAAATAGATACCCTCTTTAACAAATGGTGTTGGCAAAACTGGTTAACCATATGCAGGAAAATGGAAATAAACCCTACTTTCTCACCCTGCACAAGAGTCAAGTCAAGGTGGATCAAAGACTTGGAAGTTATGCTGGAGACCTTGCAGCTACTTGAAAAGGGCATGTGGCCAACACTTGAACACATAGGCACAGGTAAAAACTTTCTCAACAAGACCCCCAAAGCACAAGCAACTCAAAGGAATTTCAATACATGGTATTGCATTAAACTGAAGAGCTTCTGTGCAGCAAAGGAAACTATCAATAACCTCAACAGAGAGCCCACAGAGTGGGAGAAAATTTTTGTCAGCTATCCTTCTGATAGAGGACTCATATCTAGGATATACAGAGAACTCAAGAAAATCACAGCTAAGAAAACAAACAACCCAATAAAAAATGGGCAAAGGCTCTAAATAGATACTTCACAAAAGAAGAAATACAAATGGTCAATAAACATGAGGAAATGTTCCACATCATTAGCAATCAGAGAGATGCAAATCAAAGCTACCTTTAGATTTCACCTAAATCCAGTCAGAATGGCAATCTAAAAAACACGAAAAACAACAAATGCTGGTGAGGGTGTCGAGAAGTGGGAACTCTAATACATTTTTGTTGGGATTGCAAATTAGTGCAACCACTTGGAAAACAGTATGGAGGGTCCTCAGATGAATGGGAATGAACCTACCATATGATCCAGCAATACCACTTCTGGGTATCTACCCAAAAGAATGGAAACTAAGCTATCAGACCGATGATGCTTTGAACATTTGTGTATAATTATATGTATTATGTTTATAGCTGCACAATTCATAATTGGCAAACTATGGAAATAGTCAATATGTCCATTGACAGATGAATGGATTCAAAAACTATGGGATATGTACACAATGGAATTTTACTCAGCCATAATGAAGAACAAAATCATTTTATTTTCAAGGAAATCGATGCAACTGGAAAAAATTAAGTTTATTGAGCTTATTCAGTCACAAAGATTAAAAAAAACATATATTTTCCCTAATATGTGGATGTTAGGCAGAAGATGCGGCATAACAGGGACTCCAGAAGAAAAAGGAGAAACCCTAGATAAGCAAAGAAGTTGACTTAACTGAAGGGGACGGACGAGTGGTGGGGAGGACACCCTAATGCACATGATGTACTTTTACAAATATATCAAAGTCAATTACTAAACTGAACTTGAGAAAGAAGGTGAGGGAGGGGGTGGGAATTGGGGAAGGGGTTAAATCAGAAATGTGTGCATATATGCTTTTATCAGCATGTACCTAACAAAGATGTATGATTAAAATGCACCAATTAATGTAAAAAATAAAATAAAATCGCAGCTAAGCTTAACTCCAAACTTGGAAGTTATCTGAATATCTTGTTTTGTGTACCTCAGAACTTACCTCAAAATTAGTTATGAAAGAAGTATATAGAAATTCCACTGAGAGTTTTTTTTAATACTAAGAGACTGCAAAAGGCTCATCTTTCTGAGACCAAAGCAAACTATTTCAAAATATATTTCATGGTTCAGAAAAATGGATTCAGTGGCCAAATGCCTTTGAAAATATTGCTGCCCATTCTTCCTATGGAGAATTTCCAGGCACACTAAAGACTGAGCAGTTTTTTCACCAAGGATATGTGTTTAGCTTTAATTTAGCATCCAACATGCTTATTTGATCATAGAAACACTCCCTCAGAAAAACCTACAAGTACCAGTTAAATAGTACTCCCTGTGTATATGTTCAAATAAACCATTCATTATCCTTTACATAGAATCACATAATCAAAGATCTAGCAGGGATTTCTAAGCATAACTTCATCTGATCTTTTATCAACATCATACACTAATTTATGTGGTACATTAACATTCATCACTCCTTTGAATCTTCACAACAATCAGAAGGAATTTTTGGATTTTCTATATAGGAGACATTATAAAGACAATATTTTCCCACCAGGGTCACAGCAAACTTATTATTTATTAAATTATTTTTTCAATATTCCTAAATAAGTAAATGAAGAGTTAGTTAATGAGATAAAACAGTGCTATCTCTAAGTATTCTACCTTGAAGAGATGAATATTGATGCAAGAGTTTAGTCTGTATTTTATTTTCTTCCTAAAGAGACAAACAAAAGTCTTACCAGAATGTTAGGCAGAACATGTCAATCGCATAGCAATTCCAGAAGTCACATGGCATTTTTATTTAATTATTTTTATGCTTGTATTGGTGCATCATAGTCTCATATCATAATGCAGTTCACAGTGATAATGACATACATGCACACAGAACCTGGTTTTTCCCTGGCTCCCTTCCTACTCCCCCCTTCCCCATACAAGATATTGAGATAGACATTATTATTCTCACATATTGCTTCACTAATTGATCTAATCCCTGATTTTTAGGGGCCAATGATTTTTCATGGAATCATTGTAAATTATCATTTGCTATTGTAATTATACTTATTTTTGAAAGAATAAAACTTGCTTGCTGAAAAAACATTAAGTCTTCATGACCTTCATGGAATCATTGTAAATTATCAGGCACTAAGCAGTTTCATTGAAATATCTGATTAGCTATCCATCCACTGAAACTGAAATAAACAGGAAAAAGGAATTGGTTCTAAGCCAGAAGCAATCATTTTCTCCTACAGGAAATTTTAGGTGAAATTTTGGGTTTTCAAATTAAACATGGGTTAATAACTAGCATATATAACTAGTATCAGAGAAGCTGTAAAGCTTAAATATATAGGATAGTGAAGCAATTCAAAGGCTTGTCCCTCCCAAGATTCCACTAGTGATTCTTTTGAGGAACAGAATACAAGATCTCTGTAGATTCCCTCAGTCTATGATTCTAATTATATAAT
Source organism: Graphiurus murinus (assembly GCA_004027655.1). Taxonomy (NCBI): domain Eukaryota; kingdom Metazoa; phylum Chordata; class Mammalia; order Rodentia; family Gliridae; genus Graphiurus; species Graphiurus murinus. The sequence goes on from PVLC010011212.1 coordinate 4,661, forward strand.
TGTAAAATGTCAATTTGTTTTTCTGAGGAGTTTTTTTAAATATATTTTTATTGGTGCATTGTAGTCTCACAACACCATGTAGTTCATAGTAATAGTGATATACATGCACACAGCACTTGGAGAGCTTCCCTCTCACCCTCCATGCTCTCTCTCTAGTCCCCTTCCTCATACAAGATATTGAGATCGACATTAGTATTCTTACATATGTACATAATGCCAGTGGAAGTGTTTCCTTCATTAATTCTCCCTCTTCCCACACCCCTCCCCCACCTTTTCCTATCACAGGAGTAACTGGCAAAGATATTCTCCCATTCTGTTGACTCTCTCTTTAGGATATTTATGGTTTCCTTTGTTTAACAGAAACTTTTTAATATTTAATGCTATCCCATTCATTAATTCTTGTTTTAAGTTCCTGAGCTTTGGGGGTCTTATTGAAGACATTTCTACCAGTGCCTATATGTTGAAGTGTTGGTCCTACGCTCTTCTCTAATAAGCACTTTTTTTTTTTTTGTGGTACTGTGGATTGAACCCAGGGGCTTTCTACCTCCGAGCTACACCCTCAGCCCTATTTTTTATTCTTTATTTTGAAACAGGGTCTCACTAAGTTGCGGAGTGCCTCACTAGGTAGCTGAGGCTGGCCGCGAACCCGGATCCTCCGGTCTCAGCCTCCCGAATGCTGGGATTACAAGCGTGCGCCACCACGCCCGGCTCTAATAAGCACTTTTAAAGAATGTTTTCTAGTTGGGTACAGTGACACATGCCTACAATATCAATACTCCGGAGGTTGAGACAGCAGGATCTCAGATTCAAAGCCAGTCTTTACAACTTAGTGAGACCCTCAGCAACTTAGAGCCTATTTCAAACAAAAATAGGGCTGGAAATATAGGTCAGTGGTAGAATGACCCTGGGTTGAACCCTCAGTAAATAAAAATAATGTTGTATAATAAAAGAAATGTCTTATAATTGTCTCAAAATAGTAATATATCATGTATTCAAAATGAATCCCCCCAAAATGAAAACTTTTTATTCTACTGTTTGAAAGTTTAAGTAATGAATGAATGGAGGTCAGATCCTGGACTTCAGGATAAATTTAGGGAGTTAGAAAAGATTGTTGAAGCAAAGATTTTTTTGTTTTTGTTAAGAAATATTATATCAATTATACAAACATGAAATGAACACATTTTAATGATCTTATTTAAGTCATTAATTAATGAAGGATTCATTAAGATTTGATAACTAGTTCTAAGGGTTATTCAAAGTAGTGCCATATGTAGGTTAATCAGAAACATTAAAATTAACTTATGAATAGACCTAAGTTTACTTTTGCCTGCACAAAACAAAATTATTACTCCATTTGACAGAATTCATTAATATATCTATAGACAGGAGTCACTTGCTTGGATATTAGTTATTAACAAGTTGCAGAATTATAAAATGCTTAAACACATTGAAAGGTATAAACTTTAGAATAAGAAAAGTCAAATTTAAATTATATTTAGATTTTCATTGTAAATACCCAGAATATTTTGGGTCCATTTCAAAGATTTTCATCATCTTTTTGGACATTGAACTTTTCAATTATAATAATCATAAAGAAAGATTATTCTTGCTCACAAAATAAGGATGGTTTTAGTAGGTATGTCTTGATTATTTACATACTTCAGGAATAGTGCTAATTTGCTATGTACGCTTCCTTAAATTTACTTTGTAAGTTTCATTAAATTTGTTTTGCAAATCTGGTGCCATACCATACTGAAATATTTCTAAGCCATAAAGTTAATTACTGTTTCTGTGCATTTTCATAATTATTTTAGACAGGACTTTAAAAAGGCACTTGGGTTTGGAAGTCACTGATTTTCTATCCCAAATCTTGGAATGAAACCTAAGTAAGCTTTACAAAATTGTACCTATACATTCTAAAATTTGGATGAATTTCTCTTTTCTAAAAGTTTACAACATGTTATAAGATTCCAGGAATAACAGAATTTGCTTAAAACCTGTAAGTCTGACACTCTGAAGGGCAGATAGTAGACCAATATACTTAGGAAGGATTTGTAAGCATTGACTTAAAGTATAAAGTTGATCTTGGTTTATTAAAGATGGTTTGTCTTACCTGAACTAAAGAGCATTGTTTTTCTAAATGATATCTCAGATAAGGCTTTCATTGCACAATCAATTTGTCTACTTGATTAGTAAATTGAATTAATTTTATCTTTTGATAAAAGGAAATCATATTATTACTGAACCTACATGAATACCAAAATTACAAAGCAACTTGAAGAAACATAGTAAGCTTTTGGATATTGGAAGGGAGTGAAAAGTGGATATCATTTAATAAATATTTCATTTCACAGAGCTTTAAAAATTGTCAGTTAAATATACGTTAAATAGAAAGTGAAAGGACTATCTTATGTTCAGAAAATAGGTTATGACATCAACATTTCAAATAAATATCTTAATGTGTTTATTTAGTCCTACATAATTCATTCTCCTACTTCAAGATCTTAGGTTATCATGAAGCCATATTCTTTTTGACTGCAAACGAATCTTGAAAACACTTAGTCCATCTAGTAGTACATTCTGAAAGTTGTATATTCAATTTTGTGAAATATGAGTCTTTCCTTGAAATATCACTACTTTAACTAGTTTAAAGTATCTGGGACAGTCCATTTTTGTAAGACTGGGAAACTATCTTTTGTTGAAAACAAACTCTGGCCTGTAGTTTATATCAGAAGTTTCCTATAAACTTAAAAGGAAAGTAAAAATTATCTATAGGAAAAAAAAATTAAAGTGTCGTGGTGAATTTATTACTGACAATTTTCAAGTGAGAAAAGTCTTATGAGGATTCCTAATAAAAATAATGCAACTAACAAAAAAAACCTTGGTTGTTTAATGATTTTACTACCTTAAAAATGAAGGTAATAAAGTCATTCAAAATATAAGGCAAAATATATCCAAGCAAAATGTTTAAGCTTGATCTAAAGGAAGACAGTGAGTGTTACAATTTCTTTATAAAAATGGATAAACATAGTAGTTAGAGGGAAAAACCTTAGATGTTACAAAAATAATTGTTCATTTGTAATATCATTATAAAGAGGTCTATTAAGAGTATACAGCTAAGCCAGGCGTGGTGGCACACGCTTGTAATCCCAGCATTCAGGAGGCTGAGACCGGAGGATCCGGGTTCGCGGCCAGCCTCAGCTACCTAGTGAGGCACTCTGCAACTTAGTGAGACTCAGTTTCAAAATAAAGAATAAAAAATAGGACTGGGGGTGTAGCTCGGAGGTAGAATGCCCCTGAGTTCAATGCCTAGTATAGCAAAAAAAAAAAAAAAGAGTATACAGCTATTTTTTTTTAATTTTTAAATTTTTATTGTAGTAATTCGTGCAATATAGCGTACATCTTTGTTAAGTACAAATTGTTAACAACATATTTGCACACAATTCTCATTTGACCCCTTCCCGAAAACATTATGTTAAGTGAGATTAGTCAGTCACATAGAGTTAAGAAGCATATGTTCTCCCTAATATGTGGATGCTAGGGAGAAGATGGGGCATACGAGGGTCTCCAGATGAAAAAGAGTATACAGCTATTATATAATGTCATCAAAAAAAACATCACTAGGAAAACCTGATAGAACTACAATTGACCCTTTGTTTCTAAAGTTTGCATATTTGTAGATTCAAAAAACCATGGAAGAAAAATTGTTACAATTTTTTATTTATACTAAACAAATAATGATTTTTATTGCCATTATTCCTTAAATAATATAGTGTAACTTTTATTCACATAATGTTTATGTTATATTGTGTTTTATAAATAACCTAGAAATGATTTAAAGAATACTAGAGGATGCCTGTAGGTTATATACATGCAATAAGTATAGCAATTTATATATATACTTGAGTATCCACAGATTTTGTCATTTATAGGAGGTTTTGGAACCAACATCTCACATATATTGAGGAAATATTCTAGATACATATCGAGTTTGATTTATAGTGTGGGGAGTGGAATGAATTGTTTCTCCACCATATGGAAAGGTTATTTGCAGAAATAATTTGCATTTTTATCAGTTATCTACAAAATGCAGAGTTGTAAAGAGACCAAATGATAATGAAAAGGCATATTACAGAGAGTGAAATAATGTTTAGTTTTCCAATGAATATGCCTCTTTTTGCTCTATTTCAAAGTCATTCACAAATTTTTGTGACAAGATGGATAGAAAATTCAGCATCTTGATATTATATTTCCCTGCAAAAATAAGCTTATTGGATATTTATAGACTGAATTCGTATTTTATATATCAACCCCAAAAGAAGAGGTGAGAGACCTGAATAAAGATTATATTCAGGAAAAACAGGGGATTGCAATCCAGGATATGTGTTCCTTGGTAGATCTGAGACATATCCAGAGAAACAGAAAAAGACATGAGTTTTTACAGCAAAATTAAGAAGGTTACAAACATTTTTCTGGAATAATCATCCCTGGTTAAAAATATCAATAACAATGTTGAGGTTAGTCCAAGTTTGAAAAGGAAATTTTGGGGTAGGCATTTTATTTTTTTAAACATCTTTTTGTGGTACTGAGGATCTGAGCTACACCTATAGCCGTGTGTGTGTGTGTGTGTGTGTGTATGTGCATTTTTTAAAAAATTTAAACAAGTGTGAATGAGTGGGAACCTTAATACATTGTTGGTGGGTTTACAGATTAGTGCAACTACTTTGGAAAACAGTGTGGAGGATCCCCAGATGAATGGGAATGAATCTACCATATGATCCAGCAATACCACTTCTGGGTGTCTACCCAAAAGAATGGAAACCAAACTATCTAAGACCAATGCATGTATATCTATGTTTACAGCCACACAGTTAACAATTGTCAGACTGTGGAATCATCCAAAATGTCCATCAACAGATAAATGGATTACAAAACTACGGGATATGTACATAATGGAAATTTACTCAGCCATAAACAGGAACAAAATCACATCATTTGCAGGGAAATGGATGAAACTGGAAAACATTATGTTAAGTGAGATTAGTCAGTGACATCAGATGCTCTCCCTAATATGCAGAAGATAGTGAGAAAGTGGGTCATAAGAGGAACTCTAGAAGAAGAAAGAGAAACCTTAGATGAGCAAAGAAGATGACTTAACTGAAGGTGATGGGGGGAGGGAAAACACCCTAATGCACATGATGCACATTCACAAACATGTCAAAGTCAATCACTAAACTGAACATGAGAAGGAGGGAGGGGGAGTAAATGGAGAGGGAATTGGGGAAGGATTAAATGCATGAAGTGTGCATGCATGCCTCTACCAGCTTGTAGCTCACAAAGATGTATGATTACAATGCACCAATACAAAAAATGAAACAAGTCCTTGATAAATTACTCACTGGCATCAAACTTGAAGTTCTTCTGTCTCAGCCTCCTAAATTTTAGGATTATAGTCATGCACCACTATGCTTGGAAGTTGGGTAGGCATTTTCATAGAAGTAGTGTGTGTGTGTGTGTGTGTGTGTGTGAGTGTGTGTGTGTGTGAGTGTGTGTGTGTGTGTGTGTGTGTGTGTCTATGTGCATGCACAAGACTGTGTTTGCATTGAGCTTAGTTCAAGGCTATGGTTTTGAACCAAGTCATTCCATCAACAGTGAAATGATGAAGGGGTCCTAGGGGAGGGGATGAGTGAAGGTAACACTTTAATTGACACTATATATATATATATATATATATATATATATATATATATATATATATATATAATCATTAATGTCAATCTCAATATTGTGTATGGGGAAGGGGATGGAGTGAGTGGAGTGAGGAGGGATCCAGGAAAGCTCACAATGTACTATGTACATATATGTCCCTATCACTTTGAACTTCATCACAATGCACCAACAAAAATGAAAAAGAATTTTAAAATAATTGTTAATATAATCTAGGGGCTATTTGATAGGGCCTATCTGGCCAAATCTATACACAGTATTACATTACAGAATCATTATAATTACTAAGGGAAACTTTCAAATAATTCCACATTTATTTTTATCACGTGGAAAAATATTATATTCAATCCATACACCGAAATACCATCTCAGAATTGTCTTTCCTATCTACCCAGACTCTCTCACTCTTAGAAGCTGCTTCACACTTTCTCATTACCAAGCCACAAACCCTTTTCCTGTTAACCAGGTGGCTCTTCCTTTTAGGCTGATTTATCCTCTTCAACACATAATGGTACAGATTAATTTAAGTAATCTATCTAGACTTGCTTCCATGTTTTCTCTGCACTTACTCTGCTTACCTACATTTTCACGATTTACTTTGGCAAACACTGGCCATTAGAGAGTTGGAGAAGGGAAGAAGCCGAATGAGTGTAAAAGGGTTCCATTTCTTGGATTAATTGTGACCTTGCTACTAAGCTAGTAGGTAGCATGTTTTAAAACTGCATTTTTTCCTTCTAGTAAATCAATTTTTTCCTTCTTCTAAAGGCGTCTCCAAATTATTTGATTTTGCAAATTGGGGCAAGTACCAATTTTTCAGTTATACCTGCAGAAGAAAAGTTTGTCTTGGAGAGGGAGTAAACATTCACATGTTATTTCTCTTTACCCTATTAAACATTAAAGTAATTCAATCCTTATTGCATCTGTGAGGAAATGCATGAACTTTATGCTTTCAAGTCTTTCTAATATAAATTCAAGCCTAGTGAATCAAGTTCCACTTGGATGCTTCTGAGAGCACTATCACTGTGACACTAGAATAGTAGTCTCTACTGACCAACTTGTGTATGAAGGTGAGCTTCCAAGTGGGTACTCTAGTCACTGTTTATCTTTACTGAATACATACCACTGCTTACATCTGTGTCTCTAGCAAAGAGAGGAATATGTTGAATTTCTTGTTTTACTGAGAATATTGCTTGAATGCCTATTTTTAATTCATTATTCCATTATACCTTGTAATGGAATTTCTGGATAATATTTCATATTTTATCTGATAGCAGTCATAACACTTATGTTTTATTAGCAATGTATGAGGATACAAACTTATAGCCTCACCAACAGTCATGATGTTCATTTTTAACTAATACTCATTTTAGTGAGTATAAAGTAAAATCTCATTGTGGTCCTGATTTGTACTTCTCTACTAGTTAATTATATTCAGCATATTTTTATGCATTTGGTTTTTTTATTGTATGTCTTCTTTGGATAAATGCATATTCACGTGTTTTGATTATGTTTTGAACAGGGTTGTAAGAAATATTTTGTATTCTGGACTCTGGAATATATGAGATATATGGTTTAGAAATCACTTATCTCACTTCATGTATTGTCTTTTTATTCTTCTGAATATATACCTTGAAGTAGAAAACTTTTAAATTTTGATTAAGTACAATTTATCTATTTCTCTTCTTTTTTCCTGTGCTATTATTGTCATGTCTTACACAACATTCTCAAATTCAAAACCATGAACATTTCTGATGTATTTACTTCTATGAGTTTTATAATTGTAGTTATTGTATCTATTGTCTGATTCATTTAAGTTTAATTTGGTAGATGATATAAGTAAAAGTCCAACTTCATTCTTTTACATGTGTATATCCACTTGTCTTAACATTATTTATTGCAGAGACTATTATTTTCCCCACTGAATAATCTTGGAAACCTGATTAAAAAATATTTGAATGCAGATGTATATGGATTATTTATGAAATCTGACTTCTTATCCATTGATATATATGTCTGTTTTTATGCCATTAACACTAATTTGATTACTGTAACTTTGCAAAAAGTTTTTAAATCAGAGTATGATTTCTACCAAATTTGTATTTTGTTTTATTTGTTTGTTAAGACTGACTGTTGACTACTAAAGGCCCCTTGGCATTCCACGGGAATGTTAAGATCAAATTTCCCATTATTGCACAAAAACTATCAGGATTTTAATATGTATTACATTAAGTCAATAGACCATACAGGAAAGTGTTGTCATTTAACAATATTAGAAGTTCCAATCAATGACAGGAGATTTTTTACATTTAAGACTTTTTAATTTATTTCAGTAACACTTTGTAGTTTTCAAATGTACAAATCTTGTTTCTCCAGGGATAAATATATTCCTAAGAAGTGTTATTTTACACATAATTGTTTATATATTGTATATTTTCTAATTGCCTTGCTAATGTGCAGAAATACAACTGATTTTTGTGTGTTGGTCTCATATCCCACAAGTTTGCTGACATTTTAAATTTAATAGTTTTGGGGGGGGTGTATAATTTTCAGGATTATCTATATAAAGATCTTGTCACCTGTGGATAGATTTATATATCCCTTTATAAATTACATGCCTATTATTTGTTTTTATTGCCTAATTGCTCTGGCTAGAACAATAAAATGAACAATTAAATTTAGTATAGCCACACAACAAAATACTATATTATAATACTATACAGTAAGAATGAGCTATCTGCAATGATGCAATATCATATTTAGATCTTACAAAAATAGTGTTGAGTTAAATGCCAGACACAAAATAATATATACCTAATCATTCCATTTATACCAATTACAAAAATGTTAAAATATCTCTATAGTATTAGAAATAATGAAGGTGGTCACTGTATTACTTAAGAGAGAGGGTGTAGGGTACAGAGGGAGATTCAGTAATGAATATCCAAACAGAGTTAGATAGAAAAAATTAGGGCTGATGTTCTATAGCACAGTAGGGTAATTATAGTCTATAACAATTTATTATACATTTAAAAATAAATAGAAGAATCTAAAGGTTCCCTACATATAAAATGATAAATGTTTGATGTGTAAGTGCTAATTACTTTATTGTAGTTATTATATATTGCTTACATATATTTAACTCTAATACTATATCCCATAAATATATACAAATAGTAGGTGACAATTATCAATAATAAATAAAGAAGAAATAATGCTAGTGATTATTTGGGGGAAAGTATAGTCTAGGAGAGATCATAAGAAATTCTAGGATGATGGTAATGCTCTATTTCTTCTTTATTTTTAATTCTTGGTCCGTTTCCTTCTAGGTATCTTCTCTGCACCTTCCCTCTTCCAAACTCTGATGCCCTTCCACTATTCTATAGGTCTTTCTCTTATTTTCATGAGGTCCCTTTTATTTCCTATTTTCGATCTAGCTTCCACATATGAAAGAAAACATGTGGCTTTTGATTTTCTGAGTCTGGCTTGTCGAACCCGTGACAAAGTAGAACAGTCCTGAAGGGGGGAGTGAGGATTAAAGACAAAGTCAATACTAAGTCTGTTACTGGGAGGGCTGACAGTCAATACTGTAGCCCGGAGTTTATTTTACTGGACCCTTTTATCCCATTCCACAAGGAAGCAGATACAAGAAAAATAACATGGGAATGTTAGTTACACCATGGCAACATAACGTACAAAACATTACATGAGGTCCTATAGCCCCTACAAGACCTACTGTCTTAATGTACTCGTTGTACTGAAGCCCCTCAACCATATCTCAGTACAAGCGTCATAAGCGTCTATATCTAGGTTACTGTTTCCTAGGTCTATAATGTCAACACACAATGCCTGGTTGATTTTAGCAAAACATGGGTAGTTAAATATGGTCTCCAACATCTCCCCCTTCTTTATTTTATAGAGAAATGAGACACCAACCTGCAGTTGATGCGCAGGAAACTGTGCTTGTCTTAGGTTGTCCTCTTTAAGGTACAAATCTTACCTGTCACGGGAACATAGGTGTCATGCATCTATGTCCTGTCTTAGGTTGACTAGTCCTCAATAGAATCTTTGACTACCAGCTCCTGCAAAGGGGGTCTTGTGAAGCTTTAACCCATGTATTTTAGCTTTGATTGTCCAAATAGTGCTGACAAGGGTGTGTACCAATATAGGCAGCAAACACAAGCCTAGGAGTAATAAGATTCCAACACCTAGAAGACCTCCTGTCAAAGAAGTAAACGATGACCAAGAGGGCATGACAGCTTGTAACTTTTCCAGAATATCTTGAGCTGTTTTAGCTGCATCAAATGAAAGGGGCTTGGCGCTCCCTAGATCAGTAATTTTTTGGTGTAATTTTAATAAGTCTAGTGATAGATTTTATGATGCCATATTCCTTGTAGATGTGCCTTGATCCTATCTCAATTATGATCACTCTGATTATAAATTTTAGAAGTAACACAGATCCAATCAAACTTAGCATGACACTTTAAACTTGTTCTAATCTTTAACTCTTGAATAGTAATCTTTAAATCTTGAACCTCATTTCCTAAGTACAAAACAGTATCATATAAAGCATCTAACCTATGTTCTATTCTGGTATCTATATGTTCTTGAGTTCCTAAAGTACGAGTTACATTTTTAGACATCTGATTAACAAAAGAAGCTGTTTGTACTTCTTGAGATAAAGCAACAGCAGTGGTAGTAACTGTGGCTAAAAGAGTAAGGAGAGCAATGATTTCAGCAATGATTACTCCCACCATTCTGCGAGGACGACTTAATGCACGATCAATTTCTTTTAAAATTTGCAACCCATTATCACTATACCAGTGCCCTGACACATCAACAGGTATCAGAATAAAAGAAGGCATTTACCTAGGTACGTTAGTCACACAGGAGGTAAGAATACAATTTTGACAAGTAAAATTAAAATGATTGGAAAAGCTAATATTAATATGTCCAGCTAATATCATATAAGGTAAATGTACACAGGCAGTTACGTTTTTAGGTCTAGTTTTACTACGTTTTTTTAATGGTCTTAGCTCTCCCATTGCTGCTGTCAACTTCCATATATGTGTTTGTGGCTTCTGGGTGGAAGACCACCACAGTCCTGCAGCAAAACCTAATTTCATTTCAGATAATGCTCTGCATTTGGCTTGCTCATTTTCCCTAAAGACAGCCCATGTCTCAAATATAGATTATGGGCTTGCCCTATTGACCAGTCCAAGACATAGTCCGTTGTACCAATCACATTGTACCTCTGGGGAATAGTAGAAATGTACTTTCTCCATTGTATGTTGTTATTATAGCATACTGAGTCAGCTTCACAGGGAAGATATGATTGTGGGGGGTTTACATCCTGAGCATCATGCCCCTCAGGTCCCCAGATGACAACTCCTTGTATCTGACAATTTGGATGTAAAGGCAAGCCTCTCTGCAACTCTTGTTGTGACAGAGTCAGGCATCTTGGAGAAGTCACACTTTTTGAAAAGCAAATGGGTAGTCCAGTACCTAGGCCTGTATAATTAATAGACACACTTTCAGAAGGTAGAGAATTGGCTGTTGCAGGCAGACCCAGCAGATGAGAGTTGTTTACTGTGACGATGAACTCTCTGTCTTCCCACACTGTCAGATGTAACAGTGGTGGATCTGGGAAATAAGCCCAATATACCTCAGCCATCATTCTCAGGTGAGCACACAGAATCACAGCCAACAGGAAGTGTTACAGGAGCTTCCTTGACCAATCACTCTGGTAACCATCTCGGGCCATCTTCTTCCTGGGAAAAAACACAAACATGACCTCGACCCCAATTTAGTACCAGGTCGGGTTTAACATTTTTCAGTGTTAACATCCCTTTAGTAAACCTGAGCAAAATCCATATGAGATTTAGGGTGCCAGAAGTGGTGAGCAGCAGAGCAACCGTCAACATCCAAATTTAAAAATTTAAGAATAAAGAGAGAATGGGCAATACTATTAGCTGGTGGTGTGGGGTAGGTCATGTCTCCCCCTCTTTTATCTTTTTTTTTTGAGTCAGCATAACAGCAAGAAGATAACCTTTATGTGTCAGCAGTATATTATCTATATAATAAATAATATATAGAGAGGGATGATCTTTACGTACACCTTGTAATGCTTGTGTCACAAATTTTTGACACAAGGTGGGACTATTGGCCATTCCTTGTGGTAATACTTTCCAATGATACCGGTCCATGGGCTTATTAAAATTAAGAGAAGGGACACTGAAAGCAAAACGCTGACAATCCTTGGGGTCTAATAAGATACCATAAAAATAATCCTTTAAATCTAAAATTATTTTATAAGTATCTTTAGGTATGCCAGCAGGTGTAGGCAATCCAGGCTGTGTGCCCCCATTAATTTTATAGTTTTATTGACTTGTCTTAAATCTTGTAGTAGCCTCTATTTTTTAGATATTTTCCTAATAACAAATATGGGAGAATTTTAGGGAGAATTAGAAGGTTTAATATGCCCTTTTTTAAATTGTTTTTGCACTAACATACGGGCAACCTGAATCTTTTCTGATGTAAGGGGTCACTGTTTTACCCATATAGGGTCATCAGAGTTTCACTGTAAGGCATCTGCGTGGGGTGCAGGCTCTTTAGTGACCCCAGTTAAAAATAACCTACACCAGTCCGATCTAAATGTGTTTTGCAAGATATGGGGTATTTTATTTTTTGTCCTTTTATACCCAATCCCTTCCCTGGTAGAAATCCTTGTTGAAACATTTGCTGTGTAATTATAGAATTAGGACTATACAAATAGACTCCCATTTTTTTTTAACAACTCGTCCCCAAAGATTAACTGGAAGTTTTGGCACAATGTAGGGTTGGAAAGTGCCAGTGTGTCTTTTAAGATCTGTCTAAGTCAATATATCAGAACTTTGTTCCGGGTTATGAGTCTGGCCAATGTCTTGGAGATCTTTAATAGTAGGTTGTTTTGGCCTGTGATCAGGCCATTGTAAAGCAGTTATAACAGACACATTGGCCCTGGTGTCCAGCAACCCAGTGAATGTCCGTCCATTCATATTTAAACAAAGCTCAGTTCTCTGAGAGCTGATAGTTTGAATCCAGTAAGCATCTGAGGATCCCAAACCTTTAGTGCCTCTTTTCTTTTTTTAAAGTTGTATTATCAATTTTTGCCCGAGGAACCAAAATTAATTGAGCAAGGTGTTGCCCTTGCTGTATTATTTTTATATTTACAGTTTCTTCCTCAGGAAATCAAGGACAGACTTTTTTTACAAAAAGCAAAAATTTCCAAAGTTTCTGTTGCCCCAACTTAGTCCCTCAGGCTTGCAACATATTTTTAAGCATATGTACAAAAAGCAGCCGGCTTTTCCTTGTCCCATATTATACTATATTACAGACTCCCAGTAAATCACCGCTCACCCTCAGCTTTCCGTACGTACCTTACTTTTTGCGGTGTCCTTCACTGATTCCCCGGTCTTCAGATCCCTGTTCCGGCGCCACTTGTCAAACCCACGACAAAGTAGAACAGTCCTGAAGGGGGGAGTGAGGATTAAAGACAAAGTCAATACTAAGTCTGTTACTGGGAGGGCTGACAGTCAATACTGTACCCCCGAGTTTATTTTACTGGACCCTTTATCCCATTCCACAAGGAAGCAGATACAAGAAAAATAACATGGGAACATTAGTTACACCATGGCAACATAATGTACAAAACATTACATGAGGTCCTATAGCCCCTACAAGACCTATTGTCTTAATGTACTGGTTGTACCAAAGCCCCTCAACCATATCTCAGTACAAGCATCATAAGTGTCTATATCTAGGTTACTGTTTCCTAGGTCTATAATGTCAACACACAATGCCTGTTGATTTTAACAAAACATGGGTAGTTAAACATGGTCTCCAACACTGGCTGGTCTTACTTAGCATGATAGTCTCCAGTTCCATCCATTTTTCTGCAAATCACATAATTTCATTCTTTATGACTGAGTAAAACTCCATTGTGTGTATATACCACATTTTCTTTATACATTCATCTGGTTTTTGTTTGTTGGTTGGTACTTGGGATTGAAACCAGGAACATTTTACTTCCAATCTATATCCTAGCCCTATTTTTTTATTATTTATTTTGACATAGGGTCTTGCTAAGTTGCTGAATATTTCACTAAGTTGCTGAGACTGGCCCTGATCCTACAATCCTTTTGTTTCAGCTTCCCAAGTACTTGGATTACAGGAGTTACCCCTATGCCTATCTCCATTCATCAGTTGATAGACACCTAGGTTGATTCCATAACTTGGATATTATGAATTGTGCTTCTGGAAACATGAGTATACATATTTCACTATAGTATTCTGACTTTAAATGTTTAGGGGAGAGATACCAAATATTAGGGGAGGGTATAGGTGTGGTTCCATTGGTGTCATATGGTGGTTCCATTCCTAGTCTTTGAGGGATTTTCATATTGATCTCCATAATAATTATACTAATTTACAACTCCACTATAATGTTCTACTTCTTAACTTGAGTACTCATTGAATGGTTTTGTTAAGTTTTGAAAATTATTTGAGCTACACATTAATGATATGGGTACTTTCATGTAGGCATATTTCATTTATATAGATATGGAAAATGAAACCTTAATATGAATAATATAATATATAATAATATAATGCATTTGTATAGAAGTTTTCAAAGAACATCCTTAAATTATCCCACTTTTGTATGGAAATAGGAAAAGGAATATGTAAGTATAATACTTAGTAGTAAGATTATCACCCATTCAATACCTAATGTCTCATCTATCAGAAATATCATGCCAATTGTGATTTGGCAAAACATAGAAACAATTGATATATTTTTAACTTTTCAATTCAGTGTTTATAAACTCTTAGGCATATTTACAGAGTATACAAGATTAAATATATTAATAGAACAGAGAAATCTAGGTAGATGCCTGCAATCCTGTCATTCTCTACAGAAATTTAGAAGCACTGTGTTGCCTGTATTCTAATTCTTCTTCTTTGTTCCCCATTAGAGTGTGTTGGAAAATACTCCTGTCAAGAGAACTCAGGCTTAAAACCTGATATTGCCCTGTAAAATTCACTCCATTACACATTAAATTAATAATAAACTGTTGCATCACACTTATATTTTATTTCTTATTATCTTTATTCCATTACAGAATAATGAGGCTACATCCAATTTAAGGGTGCTTACAAAAATAGTATACAAGGCTATGTAGACACATGCTTTGCAAATAGTTTAAATAAATATTAACTTGTGATTTGGGGGGAGACTTTCCATGAAAATACTAACATACATTACCAGTTGCCAAAAAATAATAGGCTTTGAAATGGTCCCAAATTACTTGATCAGGGAAATTTTTACTGAGAAACTGATATTTCCAGGAACACTATTTGGCAGATTCTAACTTGTATGGAATCTTCTATCCCTTCTCATAGCAAATATGTCTTATTCTCAATGGAATCTACTTAAACAATGTCACATGTATTTGCATTTCCTTTTCAATCTTATTGCTAAAATTCTTGTTGAAGTCCAGATTACATTTTTTGTTTGCCAGTGTAATTGCTATATTCTTCCAACAGAGAGATTCTTCAGATATTCTCAGGAAGGAGTGTTTGTATAGAACACTACCTTCAAAGGAGTGGCAAACTCCACATGTTGCCTTTATGAGGCTTCATATGCATTCCACTGAATGCCCACTTCTCTTAGACAGGAAATTGGACTTTTTTTGGTGTGTGTGTGTGTGTGTGTGTGTGTGTGTGTGTATTACAGGGGAATTTACCCATTTAACCCAGGGGCATTCTACCACTGTGCTTCACCCCAAGCCCTTAATTCATTTTATTTTCTACTATATTTTTTGATACTTGTAGTTGAACTCAGGTTTCTTTACCTTTGAGATATACCCCTTAGCCCTTTATATTTTTATTTTGAGATAGGGTTTAGCTACATTATTGTGTGTTGGCCTTAAATCTGTGACCCTCCTGTCTCAATACCCAACTACTGGGGTTCCCAGTGTGCACCAGTGCACCTGACTAACCTGTTTCTTTTTTATATCACTATATTTACAGCACCTAGTCCAGTGCCCAGGAGATATAATGTGCTTAAGAAATTATAGTTGATCACATCTCATGGAATACTGGATGAGCACTATTATACATGTATTCACTGTAGTATTCCTTAGTAATTTGGGGGGGTACTGTGGATTGAACCCAAGGGTGTTTTATTTCTGAGCTACATCTCCAGTTCTACTTTATTTTTTAATTTTCAAATTGAGTCTTACTAAGATTCTGAGGTTCTCACTAAGTTACTAAGGCTGGCTTTGAACTTGTGATTCTCCCATCTCAGCCTCCCAATTAATGAAATTACAAGCATACTCCATCATGCCTGGCTCCTCAGGACTTTTATGTCAATATGCAGAGTAAATACAGGGCATGAGAAAAAGTTTGGTTTTATCTTTACGTCATCCAGATCACATCTCAATATTGTTTCCTCTAGCTGTTGTCCAAAAACAAATTTTGTCTTTTGAAGTCCTGACAAGCTCATTTCTAAAGCAAAATGTTAGATTATTAATTTTTTTGTGTGAAAGTAGGAGCTCCAAAAAGAGGAGACTATCTTAATCATGCTTACATATTAGAGCTCTTCAAATTGGAGTCTTTAATTTTCAGTTATATTTTGAGAAACGCATGTATATAATTCTCATAAAATAAACAAAAGATAAATTTATTTTAAATGTTACTTGAACATGAATAAAATTTATCCATATGCATATACAAGGACAGCTTCATAGAGAAGGAATATTAAGGCAAGATCAGGGGATACCATATTTGGCCTTTTCCAAAATTGAGATTCTTTTAATGGCTGTATAGCAATATCTTGTTTGAGGTGTATCTGCCTCAAACATCTGCCCTTGGGATGGGAAATGTAGACTCTGAAGTATGTTTTCAACAGCCCAATTCTAATTTCTATAGCAAAAAATTGTGTTTACTCCCCTGTCCTACTTCCAGAAAATGGAGATTTGCACCATGTTATGCTACCCAAGATTGTGGGATCATTGGAAAAGGCAGACTTTTTCTTATAGTGTACTATGTAATCTCTGGCTTGGACACAGGGCCTCCAGTTTCTACTGGGTGCTAGATCTTACTGTGGCAGGCATGGCATTGGTCTCTGATTCAAAACACTGACCTAGCTTTCATGCCCTATTCCTCAGAAGGTAGAGTCCTGCTCTCAGCTGTGCTCTCAAGTTTACACAAGTGGTAGAGGCAGTCTTTTTGCTACTTAGCTGAGTGCAGCCCCACCACCTCAGTCTGCAGGTTGGCGGCAGGTATCATGGGAGTTTGCCCAATACTGGATTTCACTGTGGCAGACCTGATACTTTGCTTCAAGTCTAAGGCCTTGAACTTAATTACCACTCTCTGCCCCAAGTGGGAGGTGCCTTTTTCCTTCCTGTCTTTTTTAATGGGCTTTTTGTTTGTTGTACTAAATACAGACATTATGGTCTCTTACCTTGGTAGTTTGGCACTGTTCAACTTAGTGTGTCTGTGGGGAGAAATTAGAAGATTTTACTCAGCCACCATCTTGCTCTACTTTTTCTATGTTTCTCAAAGACTATTTTACCCATTGTCAAATGTCCCCACTCAAAGTGAGTTAGAAAAGAAAAAAAAATAAAAGATATGTAGAAAGGAGACAAGAGCTTGGAAAAGTAGATTGTATTTTTAATCCCAAAGCCTTGTGCTAAAGTTCCTCCCATTTTTTTTTTCTCTTGTGGCCTGTCATTCCCAAATTCTTGAGAAATCTGTAAATCTTAAACTTACTTTATATTCAGTTATTTATGAATATTGCCCTTTGCAATGTACTAAACCTGTACTTTAGGATATATTAAGAAAAGGTAGATATCATATTATAAGAAAACTATAATATAAGCTATATTCCAAACATTATCTATTGATCAGAAAATGGAGATGAGGTCAACCTAAAGATCATGATAACAGTCAGAACATCAGAATGCCATGTTGTGATGATTAGGACAATGCTATCCCCACATATTTTCCCATGGTGACCCTTCATAATGTTTCCTTTACAAGGAAAAGAGCTCAGAACCCCCAAAGTGTTGCTTTTCACTCTTAGTATCTGACTGCACTCTACTCTGAAAACACATATCCTTATTTTTCCTAATAAACATCTTACACTTTGACAAAATTTGATCATCAAATTATTTTCTGTGACATATTCAAGAGTCTTAAGAGTTCAGATACTGGACATCTCTGCCTCTGGAGAGACCGCCACAGACTCACTTATGGTGATGAAATATGATATTTCTTATTTATTTTTCATGCTTTTAATAGCCTCTTCCATTTTCTTAAACATGTTAAATACTTTTTCACTCATTTTGTACTTTTCTTCCTGATAATTTAAATGTTCATATTTTAAAATTTGGATTAATTCAGCAATTTTGTTATTACTCCTAATAATTTTCTCAAGCATTATTGTATTTTTTTTTATTTTCTTGTATCCTTCATGAGTATACAATGATTCCTATTTGATATGTCAAATGCAATAAAATATAGATGTAATTCACCTCTGAGGTGAAATACATTGTCCAAAGTAAGAAAGTTAATGAGTGACAGTACTAATAGAATTCAATTCAATTTCTTACACCATCTGGATTTTCTTTGCATTCAAAACTGTGTGAATTGATTAGTTTTATATTTATTTTAAAATTAATAGCAATAAACAACTTTAACAGTGGCAATGTGTATTTACAAAGAGCTTTTATGATGGTAACAGAAATTACTTTAAAATTGTGGTATTTTCTTTTTCTCTCCCATTATACAAGCAGGGAAATGAGGCATCCCCTTTAAAAGATGACTGTTGCAAGTCATTTGTTTTAAAATGTCCTTATTTTGTCATTGAACTTCAAGCTGGCAATAAGATGTTATGCAAAAGTCTCAGGCTTCAATGATGGAGTGTGTAATTAACATAGTTTTTTTCCTAGGAAGATTTAGTGGTTAGCTTATTGTTTGACCAATATTTTATAGAGTTATCTTGTGCTATAGTTTGCCGTGGCAATAATTTATCAAATATATATAAAGTCAAAGGTTTGAATTCCAGTTTTCTCTTTACTTTGCTCTGCAAACATCTGCTAAAGAACAGATTTATTTTGACATGAGAATGTTTGATTCCAGCTGGTTGGTTTGAATAGTGATTTAATGAGAGCTATCTCAGTAAATAGGCTGCTTTTATATTATGAACATGAAATCTTATACTCTACATAGTCATTTGGATACATCTTTAGCTCATGTGAGTGAAAAATGCACATGATAGAAATGCTGACAGATGACCAGAAGCAGCTACTTTTTGGAAACAGAGGCATTAGGCCAACACAGATATGAACATCTGTGAATCAATTTAGTTGAGCATGAATGTCACTAAAAGAAACTAGATCTTGTGGCAACCTTTATTCCTCTTAATTTTATCTAATATTATTTTTCTTCTTTGATATAAGAAGCCTCTGTTTAATAAATTATATTGGACACCAACTTAGGTTCAACTTCCAAAGGTCAATGTTCCATTCTTAAGGCATAATTATCTATAGACAGCTGTAGGTGGTGAAATAATAGTCACAGTTCACTACTCATCAAATTAGCCAACTGTTGTCTTTTGTGGCTAGTTTATGGAGCAACTGACCACTTAAAAGTTATTTAGTGAGTTCAGGCAGCCAATTGCACATACTAGTTATCTGAGGATCTGTTTTTTCCACATGCAGTTGATTTGGAACTGACAATTGTATGTGATTAAGAGAATGTCTGTGTTGCCAGGCGTGGTGGCGCATGCTTGAAATCCCAGCATTCAGGAGGCTGAGACCGGAGGATCCGGGTTCGCGGCCAGCCTCAGCTACCTAGTGAGGCACTCCGCAATTTAGTGAGACTTGGTTTCAAAATAAAGAATAAAAAATAGGGCTGGGGATATAGCTCGAAGGTAGAATGCCTCTGAGTTCAACCCCCAGTACCGCAAAAAAAAAAAAAAAAAAAGAGAATGTCTGAGACGCCGGGCTTAGTGGCACATGCTTGTAGTCCCAATACTTGGGAGGCTGAGACTGGAGGATCTGGGTTCACAACCAGCCTCAGCTACCTAGTGAGGCATTCTTAACTTAGTGAGACCCTGTTTCAAAATAAAGAATAAAAAATAGGGCTGGAGGTGTAGCTTGGAGGTAGAATGCCTCTGAGTTCAATCCTCAGTATCACACACACACATAAAGAGAGAATATTTGTATAAGTTCATTCATTATAAAGGTGTCTTTGTAAGGTTGCCTAGAACACTGAGGGGAGAATGCAAAAGACTCTGAAGAGATGGAATAAATTCAGACTATAGAGATGGGATCATGCAGATATTATATTTGTATTCAAACAGGTCAGAAGATTTGGGAAGTTAGAACCAGTCAGTGAACATGTACATGTACCAACCACCTCTATTATTAGCTGTGGAAACACAAAGAGAAATAAGTTATAAACATTGTTCTCAAATAACTTATAATCTACACTTGTATAGAATCTATCAAGCATTATGTGTTAATAGCCAAATCCAAAGTGCTATAGTAGTTATGGTAAAAATGATAAAATATCTATTTCCATACTCCAATTATACTCTTAGTCCAAGGTGCTATAATTACATATCTGTATTTTTTCCATGGCCAGCAACTCCTTGGTCATTTGGTTTCCTGTTCATGTATTATATCTTCAGAGAAGCCCTTCCAATCATCTGTCTAAATAGCCTCAGCTCTTTAACTCTCTGTCATTTGCCCTACTTTTCTTTATAACTAATCACTACGTTAGATCATCTTATATATTTGTTTTTGTACTATCTTCACAATAATGTGTGTTTCCTGACAACAGCATCATTATGTTATTCATTTATCTGTGAGTTGATAGAACTGTGTGTTACATAGAGTAGGCATTCAATTTTGAAAAAAAAATTAAATGACTTATAGACTTGGTTATCAAGAAACATTTCCAAGAATAAAATTACATCTTAACTTAGACATTACTTGCATATATGTCTGAATCTATAAATGAGTCTATAACCATGTTAGAAATCACATATTGTTATGAGGTAAGACCTCTGTGGAAGACTACTCAAACCCAGAAATATAGCCAAAAGAAAGTCTTTATTAACTCACCAGGACTGCACTGGGCACTGAATCCAAGTGCAGTGCCGAATGGCTGTGTTGGGCTACTTTTATACAGACAAACTGTAAGCTCAGGGTGCAAAGTTTAGGTTCTCACAGTAGGATGGCATAGCAGTGGTGGTAGCCAAGTGTAACATTCGAAAGCCACAAAAGAGTATTATGCATAAGCTCAACAAACCACGTCAACCTCTTCTATTACACACCTATTCTGGTTGTGACAAAGATGGTTCCTTCTATTATATACATCCTGGTTGTGACAAAGATGAAAAGTTCTGAATGGTCTGTTCCTGCATGTACAAGTCAAACAGAATTACAGAAGCCAAAGAAGCAGTTATGAATGACTACCTGGGTCACCTATGGTAGCATTTATTTGTAATATCAAAGGAAAAAAACACAATATCTAAAATGTTATTGAGATATTTCTTTGTTTTAAGTTAGGCATCACCATGAAGGAAATTGTTAGATATACATCAACTAAAATATCATATTATAGGGTTGGGGATATAACAGAGTAGCAACGTGCATGTTTAGCATGTGTTAGCTGGGTTTGCTCCCCAGCTCAACAGATGTACACAGATAAGCAAAAACAAAAACATGCTATTATAGCTTACTGAATGTAGAAATGGACAGGAAAGTGTAGCAGTCTTTTATTAAGCTACATAATAATAACATTCTAAAAATATGAATTAGTACTTCTCACAACAATTCCTATTGTTTTTGAAAATATAATCATTTTTTATTAAATGTCATTTATGTTAAATATAATTGTCTTATAAATGTTATTTGAAAATTATTAAATTCATAAATTGTTCCAGTTTTGGTTTTGAATATAGAAGATATTGGTAGATATAACACACATAAAAAAAGCTCTTTGAGTTCTTCCATAATATTTAAGAATGAAAATGATTAAACCATGTGAGGTAGGTGGCACACACTTCTAATCCCAATGTTTGGGAGGCTGAGACAGGAGGATCACAGGTTTGTGGCCAGCCTCAGAAACTTAGTGAGGCCCTGTTTTAAAAATAGGCTGGGTGTGGTTGCACTTGCCTATAATCACAATACTTAGAAGGCTGAGATAGGAGCTTCATAGGTTTGTTTAATGTACTTTTATTGGTACATGATAGTCTCACATCATATAGTAAATCATATTTGAGGACAGCCTCAGTAATGTAGTGAGAACTTCAGCAACTTAGTGAGACCCTGTATCAAAACAAAAAAATAAAAGAGGGCTGGGAGTGTAGTTCAGACTTAGAATGCCCCTGGGTTCAATCCCCAGTACTACAAAGTATAAAAATTAAAAATGAATTAAAACTGAAAAATACTGGGGGTATAGCTCAGAGGTAGACTACCCCTAGGTTCAATCCTTATTATCAAAAAGAAAATACAAAATGAACAAAAGGAATGGAAGGTTTAATGAATTAATAAAATAAATAAATTGTATATATATACTTCAAATCATTATACCTGCATGGGAAAGGAAGAGGAGAGAAAAACATAAGAGGGTCATGGCTCAACTTTAGTGCCATCATTTAAGTGGTGAGTAATAGTAAAGGTACTGGTGAAGTGCTCTCCGAAGAAGCAGTCAGAGAAATAAGTAGGACTATTACAATATAATATCCAGTTTCATTCTCCAAAGCCTCTAGGGAGTCTTCCCTGTATTCCTTAATCCAAGCAAATTGTTTAGTGCTTAAATGATACTTTATGTGGACATTTTTGTCACTTTCTGGCCTTTGAAAAGTATATTTTATTAGATTTGTGACTTTGGATAAATTGTTCATCTTTTTTTCACCTCACTTTGATCTGTTATAAGCTGGGGTTAATAACATTCCATGAGGTTGTTGTTATGAAACACATAAACAGTAGTTATTTTAGAGGTTTATGTGAGAAAATTCTTAGACAGTAATTATAAGAACTCCTGGAAGATAGATAGGAAGCACTGAGAAAAGTGTTTATTTTTAGGATACTTATTTTCTCAATCAAACTTACTTAAAACATTACCCACTATTTGAGTGTGATAGACTTCCTTTTGTGTGTGTGTGTGTGTGTGTGTGTGTGTGTGTGTGTGTGTGTGTGTTACTAGAAAATGAATCCAGAGACATTATACCTATGAGCTACACCCCTAGCCATTTGTTTATATATAGTGGTGCTGGGGTAGAACCCAGGGTCCTTCTACCTCCAGGTTATACCCCCAGCCATATTTTATTTATTTGGAAATGATTCTTGCTAAGTTGCTGAGAGCTTCACTAAGTTGCTGAGGCTGGCTTCAAACCTGTGATCTTCCTGTCTTAGCCTCCCAAGTACTGGGATTACAAGTGTGCACCACCACACCCAGCCTATTTATTTATTTATTTTAGTTTTGAAAAAGGGTATTACTAGGTTGTTGAGAGTCTCACTAAGTTGTTGAGGCTGGACTCAGACATGTGATCCTCCCGTCTCCACCTACAAAATATTGGGATTATAGGCATGGACCACCATACCTAGCTACTTTACTTTTTAATAAATAATTAGATGATAAAATTTATAAAGTATAGCTATTACTATTATTTTCTATTAAGATTATCACAAGGAAATATTTCCAGTAAAAATCATTCTGCTATTTAACTTTTTTAAAGAAATAGGGTAGTCCCAGCATTTGGGAGGCTGAGACCGGAGGATCCGGGTTCGCGGCCAGCCTCAGCTACCTAGTGAGGCACTCCGCAACTTAGTGAGACTCAGTTTCAAAATAAAGAATAAAAAACAGGGCTTGGGGGTATAGCTTGGAGATAGAATGCCCCTGAGTTCAATCCCCAGTACCATAAATAAATAAATAAATAAATAAATAAATAAATAAATAAATAAAAGAAATAGGACCTAGAGTTAGGGATGCAGCTCAGTGATAGAGTGCTTACCCAGTATGCACAAAGCCTTGGGTTCAATCCCCCAGTACTGCCAAAAAGTAAAACTAAAAAATAAATAAGAGAAATTGACATATTATGTCCTTCTATATACAGACAAGGGATATATAAAATTGAACATAGAAAAAATATGTAAAATTGCATAATATTCAGATGCACCAATTAAAGGAAGTCAGTGGTCTCAAGGGGAATTCCATGATCTATATCCATCATATGAGATGATATGTGACTGGGGAGTATTTTGTGTGATGATTTCTACTTTTAGTATTCTTAAGAGCAAAATGTAGTTCCCTTCTATTGTACATTTTTCTATTGGAAACAAATTTTTATACTAAGTTTTAGCTTATAGGATGTGGATCAAAGTGATGTATGGCACTTCCATTCTTGTCCCATAAAGTTACACAAATCATCTTATCTCTCTTTCTCCAATTAAACATGGAATAAAGGGGCCATGAAGAACCTATGAAAGAAAAAAAATTACAAGATATAAAATTCTTTTTCTGAAAGACCACGTGGCATTTGCCAGCATGAAACACATTCTTTCTCTGTACCATGAGTAAGAATAGATTTTTTTTGTGATTAATCACTGCAATTTGTACTTGCTTTTGTCATTGCAACAGCTAGGTCTATTTTCTTGCCTAACAAATATTGTTGCATATCAGTAGGATACAGTTATACCAAATATCCAAAATATGTGACATAGTTTTAGTTCTCAAGCACTAGATAGTGAGAAAACAGAAAAGACTGGAATGTATAGAATATGCCATTAGAAATATTTACTAAAATTCTGACATGTGATACCTTGGAAATCAGAATATTGTTGCTGTAACTCCTGGGAAATTTGTTGAGGGGAACAATAGTTGGTTATTTTTGTATTGTGTTAGATCTCTAATATTTTAATAACATTTTTCAGAATGAAATAAGTTCAAGTAAAAATTGACTAGTTTTCAAAGATGAAAATACGTGTCACCATAGTTTTACAGTGAATTATATGAACAAAGGGAAAAATTCTATAGCTTTATTCCAGAGATAAGTCTAAATATATTCTTCTTAAAGGACATTCTGGGTTGTCACCTATGTCTAGGGATAACTGCTTTATGGTGTTTGTTGTTACATGACAATAATTCAGCAGTAAGGATAGCTACAAAATGCTTTCAACAAATTTCTTTTAAACACTAGTCTATTGGTTTATCAATTTTAAATGCATGACTTCTAAAACACCAGTAGTAAAACTTATTGAAAAAAAAAGATTTAAAACTGCTAACTGACAGCCCTCTTTTCTGTTTCCTGTGTGACAAGTATTCTAAATCAATTTAGTTTTTATACTTATCAATTTTTATTTTATTGCCAAAACTACAATTCCAAAATCCAACCTACATGTGAGACAAATGGCTTCAAAAAGATCTGAAAAATGTGAATACTAATTGACTTTTTTGTAATGTGGTACTGGAATTGAACCCAGAGGCATTCTACCTCTAAGCTACACCTCCAGACCTTTAATTTTTTTTTTGTTTGGTAAAAGGGTCTCGCCAGGTACCTCAGAATCTTGCTGAGTTACTGAGGCTGATATTGAACCTGTGATTCTCCTGTTTCAGCTTCTTATGTACTGGGATTCCAGGTGTGTGCCACCATACCCAGCCTCTTTCCTATGAAGAGTATCTTGCTCTAAAGTATAAACCTTTGAAATACTCAAATTTAAGAGCCTAGTCTTGAGAATGTGACTGGGGAGTTCAGAAATTGTTGATATGATGCATAATGACTGGAAAAGCAGGATATGTTTTATCTTAGACACAAAGCCAATAATTATGAGGTCAAAACTCTAAATCAGTAAGCACCTCTTCACAATAAGATGTCATCAAACTGCCAGGAATCACTCTCAGTCATCAATCTGTTTTTATTTCTGAGCAAACAAAATGAAGGCACTATTTAATCAAGATATTTTACTAAGGGAGATGATTGATAAAAATAGTTGCTTTCCTAATGAATGATACCAGATGTTTTACTTTTTTTTCAGAATATGGTAGAACTTTCTATGTGTAGTTTTCAAATCATTGTGCTCTTTTTATTTGAGCTTTAGTAAAGCTATGCAAAATTTTCAGGCTGCGGGACATAATATGAGTTTTACATGACTTGTTCCCAATTTCTGACCAAAAGAGAAGACAAAAGTGTCTGTAATCCTCATCTGTGGGATTTAAATGTCATCTAATTTGAAGCCTCAGATTCCATTGGGATAGTTTAATATAGGTACTGAACATACAAATATTGCCAAAGCCTTTCGATTCTTCCATCTTTCAGTCTCAGTTCATGGCTCAAGGCAGAGATTTCAAAAGCTCAAACTCAGTGAGGATACTTTAACTGCTAATGCTACAATACATAGGATTGTCAAAATCATTTTTATAACAAACATCTTGAAAGTTTGCTTTCTCCTTCTTATATTTCCATAACTGTAAAAACTGTCATGCTTCTAGTTTAAAACTTTGGGTTTATAATCTAGATTGATGCCAATAATTAACTATGTAATCTTAGACTGATTGACCAATGACTTTTCTTACTTCAACACTCCCTGTTTTAAAATGTTGATGGTGATTTAGCATACTTAGTCACCAAGTAGATATTACATTAAAAGAAGATAACAGAGGTGAGAGTTGTTTTAATCAATCTTCAAGGATTTTCAAGTGTTAGCATGGGTAAATTGCTCAAAATAACTGAGTTTTCTAATATGAAAAATAATTATGAGCCAGGCATGGTGGCGCACGCTTGTAATCCCAGCATTCGGGAGGCTGAGACTGGAGGATCCGGGTTCGAGGCCAGCCTCAGCTACCTAGTGAGGCACTCCGCAACTTAATGAGACTCTATTTCAAAATAAAGAATAAAAAAAAATAGGACTGGGGGTATAGCTCGGAGCTAGAATGCTCCTGAGTTCAATCCCCAGTACCGCAAAAAAAAAAAGAAAAATAATTATGTTTATATGTTTTTTAGTCTAATTAAAACACATAACTATGTGTTAGAGAGGGACATATATAGCAAATATTCAATAAATATTTGCTGTATCATCATAGAATTTATAGAACTGTGAGAATATAATTAATAATGGACATTATAGACAGCTAATATTACTTAAAATAAGTATGAACTACAGTATCCTTGAAAATAATACTTGCATTTTTCTAGCTATGTAAATTGTTAGGAATGTTTCACTTTTGGTTTATAATTCTTATATATTTTTAATTTTTTTGAAATCATGGATCTTTCATATCTTTTAAACAGTAAGCCAAAACAGGAAAGGAGACCAAAAAAACATTTTCCATATCTGAGTGGTGGGAGCTGCAGAGATTTATTTGTTTTGTGCATTGTAATTATCTATTGTGATGAAGTTTAGGGTGATAGAGGCATACATGCACACAACATTCATTGAGCTCTCCCCCAGCTTCCATCTCACTCCCTCACCCTCCCCCCTCCTCAATTGTGATTGACATTAATAAATTTGTGTATGTACATCATGTCCACTGAAGTACTTCCCTCTTCAAGTCTTTCTCTGCTCTCTTGCCTCTTCAGTTAGGTCCCATCCCTCACTCCACTAAGGTTTTTCCTCCTTTTTCTGGAGTCCCTCCTGGCTCTCAATTTCTCCCTAACTTCCACATATGATGGAAAATATCTGACCTTTCACTTTTTGTGGCTATCTCACTTAGCAGAATATTCTCTACTTCCATCAGTTTCCCTACAAATGACATAATTTTGTTCTTCTTTATGGATGAGTGGAATTCCATTGTGTGTATATCCCCCAAAATCCCATAATAGCACCAACCTACAGAAATCCCTAAACCTAGGGGTATCCCAGCCAATGAAACACACACAAAAAAAATGGTGCCCTCATTCCTCTTGAGCTAGATGGTGCCCAAACACAGGTGAGGTGAGTAGACAATTCTTACAATTTACAATCATTTGTCTGAACCATGTTGAAGTACACAAATTAATATATTTCACATTAGAATATGATGGCTGTCACCTAACATTTTTTTTAACAAGGTAATAATGATCAGGTTTTTAAATTAACTATTATTACATGGTTAAGGATTTTTACTTTCTTGTATCCAATCTTCAGAAGATGCAATTTAGAAGTATTAAATTTTTTACTTGATTAATGGTTTCAAGCATCTTTTATGTGTCAGACACTATGTTTGGAAATTGGGAAAATGATATGAAATAGATTTCTACTTAAATTCCATAGAGCAAATCATTAACTCTCATTCTAGAAATACTCCATCAAAACAAATTTCACAAAATGAGAAGAGCAAGTAATATGTTCATATCCAGGCACAAACCTTAAGTTTCAAAAACAAAAAAAAGCCAGGTGTGGTGGCACATGCTTATAATCCCAGCATTCGGGAGGCTGAGACCGGAGGATCCGGGTTCACGGCCAGCCTCAGCTACCTAGTGAGGCACTCCGCAACTTAGTGAGACTCGGTTTCAAAATAAAGAATAAAAAATAGGGCTTGGGGTGCAGCTCGGAGGTAGAATGCCCCTGAGTTCAATCCCCAGTACCGCAAAAAAAAAAAAAAAAAAAAAAGTAAACTGTTTAATTCAGTTAAATTCAATAGATCTCATACTAAGTAATAGAAAAGTGGACTTAAATTTTCTTCTTGATTTACACACACCAAAATTGGAATGAAATATAATTTTTGATTGACTCATAAATAATCTATTAATAATCATGTGAGTGGGCCTTATCCAATCAGTTGAAGGCCTAGAGAAAACAAAAAGACGACACTTCCATAAGTAATAGGAACTTCCTCTTGTCTCACTGCTGAGCTAGTATTTTACTTTTTCTTACTTTTAGGCATACATTGAAATATTGGGTCTTCTTCTGTCTCATTTGCCTATTTTTCCAACTAGAATTTATATGATTGGCTTGCCTGGTTCTCAGGTTGGTGGACTTAGAACAGAACTATATCACTGTCTCTTCTGGATCTCCAGCTTGCAGATTATGTGGGTATCTTGGAACTTCTCAGATTTCATAATCATGTGACTCATTTCCTTATAATTTTTTCTCCTTCTTTACCCCCCACACACAAACACACACACACACACACACACACACACACACACACACATTTTGTTGGTTCAGTTTTTCTGGAGAACGTGAATAATACATATTTTGGTAACAAGCATAGTTTTTATTGGGATAGAATATTAAGGGTGAATTTTCAGAATTGGTTCTGGAATTTCTAGAATTCATTTAAGAATCTCATGAGAAATAAAGATGTCAATGAATCTCTTTCCCAAAGTAAAGTAAGCAGTGATATCAATGGTATAAGCTGGATCTCTGGATACTACTACACTGTCACTTCTAAGAAACAAGACTGGGATGAGTTTGCATATGGTACTTTGGAACATTTTGGAAAATTGACACATAAAAAGAGATTGGCTGCTTGCTCCCAATATCATGGGACACAATGAGGAAAGACATTGGGTGATCTTACAGATCAAATTCCCAAATCAATGACACATAAATAATCTGAATGTTTCTAAATGTGTTCTAAAGGAATTATTTCTCTCCTGCAGTCATGGTGCTGATACTACTTAAAATCAAACTTAGAATATCTTCCTGTGACCAGCTGAATTACAATACAAGTTGAACTTTCAACCTCATAGGATGTTTACTGTTAAAGTGAAGATGTTGATTGGGAAGGAATGGGTTTCTAAGAGTTGGAATGATAGTGTGTGGGGAGACCTGGATGAAGCTGGGGACATGAAGCCTCTAAATTTTGCTAAGTCATCTTGTCCTGTAGAAGGGGCTTTGGTACTCTGAATGGAAGCAGCCTCTCCAGCCTCAGAGGGTTTCAATCCCATCTGAGGGGAACAACCATTCACTGTCTGAGGAAACTTTAACCCCAAAGGTAGTTACTATGAAAAACACTGCTGAGTCACCTCAAGATACTCCCTTTATCCCTCTTTGTATCTAGAGCACTACACTCTGGAAGAACTACTTGAGTTTTCTAATTTGTACAGTCGGAAATCTAGAGAATATATAAGGAAATGGATAATAAATGTATGAGATAATGGTGAAAGAAAAATAAAGTTGTATCAGGACAAATTGGTTTATGTGGGCTCACTAAGAAGAAATTTTGCATTAACATTGAAGCTTGGGGTTTTAAGAAGAATGCTAATTTTTTTTTCTTTGGTTGTTTGGCTGAAAAATTAACTAAAAGGTAGCCCACAGTAAGTGAATTAAAAATACTAGACCTGCCTTGGTTTAAGGAAAAATAATGTTAGGAAAGGGAGTCTTTTGACCCTTGCTTAGCCACATGAGAATGATCTTTAGACCCATGAAGAACACTTCTGTTGAGTTCTGTTATGCACTTATCTCCTCACGTATGGCTATGTCCCCCTGTTTAAGAAACAATGTGTGTCCCTTTGTTCTATTCTACTTTAAGCATGTGTGTCAACGGCCATCAGGGACCCTTGATCCTAGCTATTCAAAGTCCACAGGGAAGGGACTAGGGTCTTTCTACTGTGGCACAAGAAAGATATGTACAAACCAAATTGTGTCAACTGCCTGGGCAGGAGGCCCACTAACCAGAAGGGATTTGTCATTCTAATCCAACATGTGGCTGCTAAAACTATCATGGGCTGCTCTTAAAAATAACTTATGTTTTGGACACTCCATGGAACTTCACTCTGGTGAAGGAACATCATTCACTACCATTGTGATAATAGGAACACTAACAAAATATGACAGACTCTCCATAAACATTATCATCCACAAGGCAATAGAGCCCTTGAACCATCGATGGAGTGAGAAATTCACACAATAACTCCAGAAAGGGCAGCTGCTAAGAGTGTGATGTTTCTAGATGACATAAACAGTGTGGACACTGCACCCTTCAAAGCAAGGGGAATGTGACACTGCACCCTTCCCCTTGAGAAATACTGAACCTGTTGGTAATGAAAATAGAACAGGCAGCTGCCTAATACATGATATCAGTGTTCCTGAACATCCCTTTCCTTTTTTCCCTATGGAGTTCATATCTTGAGAGTGGATTACCATTCAGGTTACCATAGTGCCCCCGGAGAGAACTCCATGAATTTGATCTGGATGCAATGCTTTTGGCAGGCACTTCCTTTCTATGGGACCCTTTCAAGGGCAGGAGGGCAGTGAACAGGGTCATGGCACACTAAGGCATTAAGATCCTTTTATTGGTCTCAATGACATCTAAGCTTTATATTTTAATGTGCAGTATTATTGGATATGTAACATTTGTGTAGAATATGTCCATCTTCTGGGCAAGATAAGCAAGACTGAAATGTCTCGATCAAGCAACATAGGCAATGGGGACATACGGAGGCAGTACCTTCAAGACTAGGAAAAATAGCCTTGGTTTCACATCCTGAGCAGCTGTCACCACAAATAATAGACAGAAGTATGGAGAGTGGGTAGGGGGTGTGGAGAAACAGTTCCAGCCTTGAATGCAGGCTCTATCTGAGACATAAATGAAGTTAGATACTATGTTTGCTGATATACTTGGAAAAGTGAGTGTGAGAAAAAGCAGACTTTCTACAGCCACATAGTGTTCTGCTGGAATTTATTCTTATGCTAAGGAAGCAAGCTTCTTGGCATGGCAACTGGTAAACTGTATTCTTGAGTTCTAACATTCTGAGTACAGACTAGTCTGGTAAAAGAACAAGAAGATTTTTTTTACAAGGAGACTTAAAACAAAGGGGATTTATAGATTGAAATATTATTGCATTTCTACCAGAGTTACACAGAAAAGCTTGTAACACAAAATATCTTAGGATTTTATGAAAGAAAGCCTGTCTATTGTTTTTCTGTCTATAAGTATCAAGCTGAAGCCTTCAATAAATGTGCAGTTGCTGAACCTGTCATGCTCTGCATCCCCTGCATCCTGTGACCTTTACCCAGGGAACCCAACGCACTAGACATTGACAGTTGGCACCTAAACAGAGACCCTGCATACATTTGTCAGGAAGGTTGAGTGTAAATATATTGTGGGGTGATGGGACAATCTACATCTTCTTATTTTTCTTTGCTATGGCATCTTCTTAAAACCCATGGGGCTCATGTTTCTTCTTCTGACTTGGATATGTGTTTAACTATAGTTATGAAGTATAATCTTTGGTTTCCTGACAAAAGGTTCTTTAGACATACAAAACTGGATTAAAATAAAAGAAACAGTGGAAAAGGTTGTATGTCAAGGAGAAAAAATACCTATTCATTTTTGGTCAATTTGTTCATTAGTTTTTGCAGTTCTAAAAGCTATGTATGAGGAATGGACAATAGAAATTCTGCAAACAGATCAAATAACTTGAGATCAGGCTATATTATTGGCCAGTACAGAAGATGAATTTAATCAGCTACAAGTACAATCAATTGAGGATACCCTTAAAAAGTTAAAAATAGAACTGCTGATGAAAATAAAACTAAAACGTTTTGCTATGGCATGTTCTGCACAAAAGAAAACTTGGGATAAATCTAATCTTTTTGGCTGAGGATTGAAAAGTTTTATGTGGTTCTCTTTTAAAAGAACCTGAATATTTGCAATGGCAACTGTGGCTTAATGATTTAGGTGCAAATAAGTCTAAAACGAATGCACAAAGTTTCCAACAGGAGCATATGATGCTCCCCAGGCTCAGGCAAACTTGTCCAATAAAGAAGAGAAATAGAGTCAGGAGCCTGGCAAAGAATCCATCTGACAGGAGATGGTTCTTGGGAAAAAGTAATATAAAAGGTTAATAACCCTTATGGAAAATTTTTAGCTAAACTAACAAATATTATTTAACTATAGTTGGACGGAAAGCTAGCTAATGATTAACAGAAAATGCTTGCTTTTCAAAATACTAAGGAAAACTGTAAATGAGCTATTTTACCTATAAAGAAATCAGGTAATGTGCATTCATATTTAAAAGTGTGTAAAGATATTTATTCAAAATTCAGATAGCTGTACAGCTCAGTAAGGACAAATGTTGATCTAATCCTGAGTCATTTTTCATTATGTCTTGTTTGTTTGTTAAAAAAAAATCCTAGTTTTATGTTATAAGTAAATAAACCCATAAAGCGTGCATATAAGATCATGGGTAATTTAACACCCCTAAAAACTGATCTCCAGAGTGCATATTAAATAAGTAAAAGACAAAAGTTTAAAGACTACAAAGAAACTGGTTTTTGTTACCTGTCCTGGTTCTAATGTAAATTAAAAGATGGAGGCTTATTTTGTAAGTAATAAAGATGCCAATGTTTAACACAGATCTGCCACATGGTGACAGTGGCCACCAGAACAATTTTGTTTCTGTGTTGTCCATGACTGGCAGTTCCTACTCAACACATTGCTTAAAAATAGTTATCTATGGAGATTCTATGCCTGGAAAGTTAAAGTTATAAGATATATGTTTGTATCTGTACAAGCATATCCATGTGGTACCAAAATTAATTTAAGAGCACTCATCAAGTTTAAAATGGATCCAAATGCCTTTTAGTTCATGTGATTTAAGCCTTTAACAAATAAGTTTTTTTTTTTAAGTTTTTCAGTAAGAGGTATTATTAAAGGTTAACAGATTTTTTTCAGGTTAAACAAGAGTACATGTCTGTTCCTATTTGATATTAAAAATTACAATGCTTATTGTTTATTTTAGGATACTTTATTAAAATAATAGTTTAAAGTGCTGACTGACTATTAAAATGGGTAAACTAAGTAAATACAAGTAAATATTTTTAAATGGTTTATCTTTATAAGTAAGTTAAATGTTAAACATCCATTACAATATATATAGTATTTTTAGTTTAACATACACAAAACAAAATATATTTGAGTCTAACAAAAATGTTTTTATATGTAAAAACAGTATAGTATTACAGTTTTTTGGATGTTAACTAAACATTAGTCACTAAGGGTCAAAGTTCTAATATATGATATTATGTATATGTAAAAATAAAAATTCTTAAGCTATGTTTTAACAAACAAATATTAAAAACATCAAATGTTTTTATCCTAATGATAAATGACAGACTGGAATTTAACCTATTTGTATTCCAACAGGTATTTTTGGTCCTTTGACACCAAAAACTTTTGGTCTTTTAGTAGGAAGATCTAGTTTAACTTCTAAGGGAATACAAGTACATTTAGGAATAATTGATAGTGATTACATGGGAGAAATACAAATTATGATGTCAAGTATTGTGGATTATCAGATTAACAAAGGAGAATGTATTGCTCAGATTTTGCTTTTACCTTATATCCCTTTAGGACAGTATTCCAATATTAGAAAGGTGATTTTGGTAGTACTAATATTAATAATGTTTTTTGGACAATTAATGTTTCAAAAATGCAACCAAATATAAAAGTTAAGATGAATGGAAAAACTATTACAGGATTAATTGATACTGGTTCTGATATCACTATCATTATGAAAAAAGATTGGCCTCTTATGTGGAATACAGTTAGTATACCTTGTAATATTAGAGGTGTTAGTTCAGTGTCTGTTAATACTGTACAACAGAGTTTACAATATATACCTTTTCAATCAGAAGATGAACAAATAACAGTTATTAAGCCATATATTTTAGATGTGCCTTTTAATATTTTAGGAAGAGGTTTAGTAGAACAATAGGGACCTCATATTCAATTTTAAACTTATAGATGGAGCCTTTAAAAATTTTATGGAAATCTGAAGATCCTTTGTGGATTGAACAATGGTCCTTATCATCTACAAAATTGGCTGCAGCACATCAATTGATAAAAGAGCAATTATGAAAAAAAAAACTTATTGAACCCTCCAGTTCCCCTTAGAATTCTCCTATTTTTGTTATAAATAAGAAATATTATAAATGGCATTTACTTACAGACTTGAGGGGAGGAAATGATATTACGTTTCCTATGGGGGCTCGTGATATACAATAAATAGACAAATACAGATAATTTAAAAACTCTTAATGATTTTCAAAAATTATTAGGAAATATTAATTGGTTAAGACCTTCCTTAGGAATTCCAAATTATCAATTACATAATCTTTTCTTGTTATTACAAGGAGATCCTAGCTTAAATAGTCCTCATATATTGACTCCTGAAGCAAAACAAAAATTACAGGTAGTTAAAACAAATTAAAAGTGCATTTTTACAAAGAGTTGATATTAATGAATCAATTCAATTATATATACTAAATACTTATCATTATCCTACTGCTATCTTAGGTCAAAATTGCCTCCCTTTTGAATGGATTTATACTAAATGTACATTTTCTAAATCTATTACTACATATAAAGAAATGATTGCTTATCTTATTCAGTCAGGAAGACAGTGTTGTATTACTTTATATGGCACAGATTGTAACTCTATTGTTTTTCCTTTGTCTAAAGACAAAATAGAATACATGTACCAAATGTCAGAAAGTTTACAAATAGCTTTGGTTAACTTTGTAGGACAATTTGAATATCATTTTCCTCATAGTAAACTATGAGATTTATTTTAAAAACAAGAATTTATTATTAATAATATTGTAGTTACGGAACCTATTTTAAATGCTATAACTGTTTTTACTGATGGATCTAAACATAAAAATACTTACTGGACAGAAAGTAAATACTCGGTTGAGTTTACTACCTATAATTCTGTACAATAAAATGAATTATTTGCTATTCTCAAGGTTTTACAGGATTTCCCACAAGATATAAATATTAGCTGATTCTGCATATTCTGTAGGTATCATATCTCAAATTTATAATGCTCATGTACTTTCTAATAAAACTACTTTATATTCTTTATCTTTATATTCTTTATCTTTACAAAAATTGTTACATAATAGAAATGCACAAATATTTATTACACATATTCGGTCTCATAAAAAATTACCAGATTATTTAACAAAAGGTAATCAAAAAGTGGATAAACTAGTTGCTTTCATTTCGCCAGAAAAAGAATGAGATGTTACATACTAATGCTAATCATCTTCATGCAACTTATAAAATTGTTTATCACTATGCTAAAAAAAATGTCCTGTTTGTAGGCCTTTACATTTACGTTCTGCGTCAGCTGAAATAAATCCTCGTGGCTTAACATCTAATGATATTTGGCAAATGGATGTTACTCATTTTGCTGCATTTGGTAAATTTTCATTTATTCATGTAACTGTAGATTATTTTCTTCATTTTTATGGGCTACTGCTCTGCCTGGTGAAACCACTAAGCATGTTACTCAACATCTTCTTGAAGTTTTTGCTGTTATGGGATATCCGGCTGCTATTAAAACTGATAATGGACCGGCTTATACTTGACAAAAATTTAAACAATTTTGTCAAAGTTTTGAGATTAAACATTATACTGGTATTAAATATAATCCTCAGGATCAAGCTATGGTTGAACGAGTACATCATACTCTAAAATTACAAATTAAAAAAATTTAAAAGGAGAAAAAAAGAGGATTTTGTAATGCCTGTATTAAGTCACTACAATCAAATCCAAAAAGCATTTTACATCAAGCATTATTTATATTGAATTTTCTTAATTTACCACAAGGAGATATTTTATCTAGAGCCGATAGACATTTTGTGGACACACCACTTCCACCTATGGAAGTGCTGATGTGGGTAAAAATAGCAAAAGATGCAGACTTGGTGACTGGTAGTCTTTTAGTTAGAGTGAGAGGATATGGATTTGTGTCATTACAGGATGGACGCACTTTGTGGCTACCAGGAAGATGGAACCAGCACCGGCACTAAAATCAAACTTGCAGACAGAGAAGATATGATGGACCTCCGGAAAAAGAAGAAATTCCAGTCATGGCAATGGCACAATTGTCTTTGAAAAAGAGGCCTAGACATCATCATGGTGCTCCTTTACCTACATGGGGTTAAGTAAAATCTTTGGCAACACAAGGTCAAAGTATTGAACAAAGTTCTGGAAAGCCTTTTACAGCTGAAAACTTATTTATGGCTATGTGTGCTTTACTAATGGTACAATCTGCTCAGAGTACTGATGTAAATTACTGGGCATTTATTCATAATCCTCCATTGTTGGAACCTGTAGTTTGAGGAGATCCTGATGTTCTTATCTATACTACTCCAAGGGTTTTAACTCCGCCTTACAATGATTCGACTTATCTGAATTTTTTGGATGGCACTATTTATAATTGTTCATGTAATGACCAATCTAATCATCCAATTTGTATTGGAAAAGATCCTTGTCTAAATCTGGGATATCAACATTGGCTTTTGCCAGGAGTAACTACTTCCACCTCTCATACTCATTTGCAGAGGTTACCTGCATGGTCTATTAATCAAACTTGGGCAAAATTATTTCATTTGAAGAGTTTTCTTACCCTAAATGCCATGATTTTACATATATAGGCATCTCATATAAACCTATTCCTTGGCAATCATGTTTGGGAAAATTTGGAAAAGCAATTCAAGACATATGGGTTAATTGGGGACCTTATGGTTTGTTTATTAATACTTGTTCAGAATGGAATATTACTCAATGTGATCTGCTTAATACCACCAGGTTGAACACAGTGAAAAATGATACTGTCTCAGGAACTATCCATATGGCATGGGGAGATGGAGGATGGAGTGATAACCGTATCACCTTGTAAGAAAAGCCAACTGCTGTCCAGACTCACTTGTGGAAAGCTGCTGCTGCACTTAAACCTGTGAAGCTGTTTAATGGGACTTTTTCTGGCACTGCTAGTTCTGCCTCTACTTATAATTTTACCTTGTTTAAATCTACAAATATTACTGCTTGTGTAGCCTTACCTTTTGTGGTTTTGATTGGTAATATTAGTTTTAAAAATGGAATTCATTGTTTTAATTGTTAGCTTTTTAGTTGCATTAACAGTACTGTTTCTGGTTTTCATTTTATGCTGTTACAGCAAAGAACTCATGTATGGCTTCCTGTTCAGTTAGGAAGACCTTGGGCTCAAAATCCCTTAGATCTTGTTGTTGTTAAATTTTTCAAGAAATTGTTAAAGTGATCTAAAAAAGTGATTGGAGTTATTGTTCCTGTCATTTCAGTCTTATTGTGGTTGCAACCACTGCTTT
This sequence comes from Graphiurus murinus, assembly GCA_004027655.1. NCBI lineage: Eukaryota > Metazoa > Chordata > Mammalia > Rodentia > Gliridae > Graphiurus > Graphiurus murinus. Next base: position 42,508 of record PVLC010011212.1, read on the forward strand.
AGTAGCAGGAATTGCCTTGCAAACTTCTGTGCAAACAAAACATTTTGTGGAAGTTTGGCATAAAGATTCTCATCAATTATGGACATAGCAAGCACAAATAGACACCCGCTTGCAAACTGAAATAGATGTTTTAGGACAAACTGTAGCCTGGTTAGGGAAAAAGTATTTAATGTTACAAGAACAAGTTACTCTTAAATTTGATTGGAATTCAACAACATTTTGCATTACTGATTATGCTTTCAATGAAACTAAACATAAATGATCTGTTATTCAATCATATTTGTTAGGAAATAAGACAGCAAAAGCTCAAATAGAAAAATTACACATAGATATTTCTCAAACGTTCAGCAAAACTTTCCAAAAGTATCATGCATCTCATATTGCTCAACTTTTTGTGGATAAACTAAGTGGACTAGATCCAAAAGGTTTATTTCAAAGTTCTGTGCATACTTTAGGAGGAATGAGTATTGTCATCTGTCTTTTTTTACTTATATTGCTATTGTTTTATAAATGCGTTATAAACCCTAATCAACACAAGTTAACTACGTTATGGATGGAAAGGTTTATGAAAAATTTTAAAAAATAAAAAGGAGAAATTTGTGGAGAAACAGTTCCAGCCTTGAATGCAGGCTCTATCTAAGACATAAATGAGGTTAGCTACTATGTTTGCTCATATACTTGGAAAAGTGAGTGTGAGAAAAAGCAGACTTTCTACAGACACATAGTGTTCTGCTGGAATTTATTCTTATGATAAGGAAGCAAGCTTCTTGGCATGGCAACTGGTAAACTGTATTCTTGAGTTCTAACATTCTGAGTACAGACTAGTCTGGTAAAAGAACAAGAAGATTTTTTTACAAGGAGACTTAAAACAAAGGGGATTTATAGATTGAAATATTATTGCATTTCTACCAGAGTTACACAGAAAAGCTTGTAACACAAAATATCTTAGGATTTTATGAAAGAAAGCCTGTCTATTGTTTTTCTGTCTATAAGTATCAAGCTGAAGCCTTCAATAAACATGCAGTTGCTGAACCTGTCATGCTCTGCATCCCCTGCATCCCGTAACCTTTACCCAGGGAACCCAATGCACAAGATGTTGACAAGGGGGTGGGAAAAGTAATATTTCACTTCAGAATGCCTGGTGGTACCTGAAGATCATTGTAGCAGTAGCAGCAGGTAGATATTAGATGCATTACTGGACCTGCCACCTATGTATTTCAAACACTGTTTCCTGAGATGAAGATAGTCCACATTGGCTTGTTGCCAATCTGACAGTGGTCCCTATGGCCATCAACTATGTTCTAATTGAAGAGTGACACTCTTACTGCAGGTTTGGATTTACAGCACAGCTCATACCTGTGTATGAATCTTCCCTCAAGCACTGATACAAAATCAGAGATCAACTGATATTGTAGACAATATGGGTAGAGCATACATTGTACAACTAACTCATGGATAAACCAGGTATAAGCTTTGTAATATTGGACTAAAGACCCTTGAAATGATTACTGGTGATTAGAGAGACATGTGCTCCCTGGGTTCTGTGTTCCTCTGTGGGCCATTCTGGGCTATGATGTACTTGTTATCCAGAAACAGAGAATATTGTTTAGGAATTTAGGGCCCTCAGATGTTTGTACCAAATGATACTCTCATACATTCTGATATAGAAGAGAGTTGATAGAATGAGAAATGAATCATCATTAAAATCTTTCTATTTTAAGTGAAGGGACATATGTTTTCGCTAATATATACAACCTAGGGAGTAATTGTGATACCAGAAGGACTCCAGATAATGGAGGGAAACCTTACTGGAGCCAGGGAAGTGGTCTGAGGAAAATGGAGGAGGAAGAGTGAATTTTCTTAATAGAAATACTACTATCAACTAGGTGTACATATGTGAAAATACCAATGTCAATCTCAGTACACTGTACTGGAAAGGGGAGAGATGGGGAGGTGGAGGGCACCAAGTGCTGTGTGCATGTATGTCATTGTCAACATGATTTACATTATGATATGAGATTATAATGCACCAATAAAAGCATATTGAAAACAATCTTTCTATTTTTAAGTAGTGAGAACTAATGCTTCTATAAATAGTTATAAAAAGGTGTGAGTTATGGCAGTGTTTGGTTCTTGATGCCTGGAATTCCTTCTGTACTATAAATAGCAATTCACATGATAATATGAGATTAATATGCATTTGATCATTTATCAGATGACAACTTATGTCAAAAGCTTTGAAAGTAAAATATTAGAAGCTGCCTTACTTCTCAAAGCATTTATCATCCAGTTTTGAGGTCATTTACTTTGTCATAAATTGGGAATGACATGAAAAACTTTACTCATTTACCATCAAGCATTTATTATATTTTTAAAATTAATTTTAATATTTAAAATATAAAAATGATACATATTAGTGGGGTAACATATTTTGATACATGTGTAATCTTTTTTTTTTTTTGTGGTACTGGGTATTGAACTCAGGGGCATTCTACCTCCGAGCTATACCCCCAGCCCTATTTTTTATTCTTTATTTTGAAACCGAGTCTCACTAAGTTGTGGAGTGCCTCACTAGGTAGCTGAGGCTGGCTGCGAACCCGGATCCTCTGGTCTCAGCCTCCCGAATGCTGGGATTACAAGTGTGCACCACCAGGCCCGGCTACATGTGTAATTTTTAAATAATCAAACATTTATCATTCCCATATGATAAAAATTTTCTAAATCCTGTACTATAGCATTCTGACTAACACTATGTATGTAGTCTCTTTGTTTATTTATTTATTTATTTATTTTTTGCTACTGGGGATGGAACCCAGGGAAACTCTAACTCCAAGCTACACTCCTAACCCTAATTTTTATTCCTTATTTTTGAAACAGGGTCTCACTAAGTTGCTGAGGGCCTCCCTAAATATCTAAGGCTGGCTGCAAACCTGCAATCCTCCTGTCTCAGCCTCCCAAGTACTGGGATTACAAGCATGTGCCACCATGCCCGGCTATGTAATCATTCTTACTATGCAGTAGCACAATGAGACTAATTGCTCCTTTCTAACTATAACTTAGTACCCATCAACCAAGCTTTTCCAATCATTCTTCACCCTAATGTTCCTGATAAGGTTTTTCTGGTAACCACTAATCTGTTCTCACCTTCTAAGAGAACTTTATATATATATATGAATGAGACCATGTGGTACTTATATTTCTTTGCCTGACTAATTTCACTTTACATAATGATCTCTAGTTCCATACATGCTAATATAAAAGGCAGGATTTCATTTTTTTATTGGTGGATTATAATCATACATCTTAATGAGATACAGGATGGTAGAGGCATACATGCTCATATCACTCATTTAGCCCTTCCCCAATTCCTACCCTATTCATTCCCCCCACCCTCCTTCTCATATTCAGTTTAGTGATTGACTTTGATATGTTTGTGAATGTACACCATGTGCATTAGGGTATTTCCATATTCCCCCTCCCATGTGCTCAGTTAGGTCACCTCCTTTACACATCCAAGGTTTTTCCTTCTTTGTCTAGAGTCCCTCCTATGTCCCCTTTTTTCCATAGCTTCCACATATTAGAGAGAACATCCAAGTTTTTACTTTTAGTGATTGACTAATCTCACACATAACATAATGTTCTATAGTTCTATCCGTTTCTCTGCACATTACATAATTTTGTTCTTCTTTATGGTTGAGTAAAAATCCATTGTGTACATATCCATTAGTTTTGTAATCCATTCATCTGTTGATGGATGAAGTGCAGGTCTCCATGCTTTCCACAGACCCTGGGCCTGCATCTTTCTGCTTTCGCAGGTGGCAGGTGTCCAGGGTAAATGAGGTGCTCTGTGTTTTCCGCAGAGAGTGCTGGTTTGATTTTATTTCTCCCTGGATACCCCAACTGGGTGTCCTGTGGCAATATCCAGAGTCTCTTCAAGGGCACTGCACCCTGCAAATTATGGACCTTTCAAGTGCCTCTGCTGTGTCCAATGGCAGCGTCTACCCAACCTTCAGAGGGGTGAACTGCAAAGTCTCAGATTCCCCAAGTCTGTCACTTGCCATGTGAGTCCCTGTGGCTGTGCTGGGTGGTCTGCAAATGGGACAAGTAGTTATCTTAAGGTCAAGCGCCACTCTGGATCTCTGGAGGGAGAGGTGGACTGAGCCATCAGTGCCACCTGTGCCATTCCCCAGGTGAGGCATGGGGTGCAATTTGCATCCAATTTTCTGTCTTCTGGTTTGGGTTCCACCATGATTCAATTTTTCATTGCTTTGTTCAAATTTTCACTGCTTTTGTTCTCATCAAGAAGCTGCTTCATAGTGATTAAGCTCTGAGTCTCAGAATGACTGTGATGTGATGCTTTTCTCAGTCACCATCCTGCCCCTCTCCAATAAATGAGTGTTTCATTTTTTATGGCTGAATAGTAAACTACTGTGTACAGATACCACATTTTCTTTATCTGTCCTTCAGTTGATGAACACAGATTATTTCTACTTGTTAGCTATTGTGATTTATTTTGCAATGAACACAGGAGTACAGATGTGTTTCCAACATACCAATTTTATTTCCTTTGGCTATGTAGCCAGAAAATACTCATTGAGAACCTACTATGATTCAGATAGTGATCAAATTATAAAGCAGTTCCAGGTGTGGTGGTACACATTTGTAATCTCAGTATTTGGGAGGCCGAGACAGGAGGATCACAGGTTCACTTCCAGCCTCAACTACTCTGGAACTTACTGTGACCCTGTTTCAAAATAAAGAATAAAATATAGGGCTGGGGGTGTAGCTCAGAGATAGAATGCTCCTGGAATCAATCCCTAGCACCACAAAAAAAATTTAAAGCAGTGAACTAAAGAATATAAAAAACACAGCTTGGCAATTGTGAATTGTGCAGCTATAAACATAGATACACATGCATTGGTCTGATAGTTTGGTTTCCATTCTTTTGGGTAGATACCCAGAAATGGTATTGCTGGATCATATGGTAGGTTCATTCTCATTCATCTGAGGATACTCTATACTGTTTTCCAAAGTGTTGCACTAATCTGCAATCCAACCAACAATGTATTAGGGTTTCCATTTCTCCATACCCTTGCCAGCATTTGATGTTATTCATGTTTTTGATGATTTTCATTCTACTTGGGGTTGCATAAAATCACAAGGTAGTTTTGATTTGCATCTCACTGATTGCTAATGATGTTGAACATTTCCTCCTACATTTATTGGCCATTTGTATTTCTTCTTTTGTGAAGTGTCTATTTATATCCTTTGCTCATCTTTTTTTTTTTTTTTTTTTTTTTTTTTTTTTTTTTTTTTTTTTTTTTTTTTTTTTTTTGTTTTTTTTTTGTGG
>PVLC010011213.1:0-47830 GCA_004027655.1 Graphiurus murinus
AATAATAATAATAAAATAATAAAAAGCCTGCCCTCTTTCACGTGATTTCAGCTGTCAAATCTTTCTCCTCAGCCAACCTCTGGATGCATGCCTCGAGACTCAAGTGTCCCAGGCCTAGGCTGGACCAAAATGTGCTGGGATGGATGGTGGAGAGGTGACCCAAGAACGGGATGAAGGGTGGGCCAGATTAGCGACATCTCCCCAACCTTATTCATTTCTCAAGAGTCCGCTCAAATATCACCAATGGCTTCCTCTGAATCCTCCAGGAGGAATTAGTCCTTTTTTGTTTGCTTTTTCTCCCCGTAATACCTTATCCAGATTTCTATTATATATTTATCATTATCTTGAAAATGTCAACGATTTTTTCATCTGTCTTCTTAGATCCAGTCTATATTTTGCCTGTCTCCAAATCTCCAGCCTTAATTAGGAATTATTTAACAGAGGGCTTCTTAATATTTTTATGTCATGCAACCCTTTGGCAGTTTGATTAAGTCCATGGACTCTTTTTCAGTTATAAATACATAAAATAAAATGCAGATTCAGCATCCCTAATTGAAAGATCCAATATCAAAAATGCTCTGAAATCTGAAACTTTTTGAGCACTAACATGATGTCACAGTTAGAAAATCCCACCCACTTGACTGCAGGTGAATCAGGTCACAGTCAAAATGCAGGGGCACTAAAAATGCTGTATAAAGTGAATGTGAAACATACATGAATTTTGTGTTTAGACTATGTCCCATCCTGAAGATAGCTCATTATTTATATGCAAATATTCCAAAATCTAAACAAAGTCTAAAGTTCAAACACTTCTGCTTGCTTCCAAGCCTTTTGGATAAGGGATACTCAATCTATACCTAGGATATAAAGGAAACCAATTATACTGAAGTACTATAATTAAAATTTTAACAAGATATTACTTTCTTATTAATACATTTAATAATAAGATCTAGTGGTGGATCCAATGACTGCCATTAGTCAAATGGTCTTGATGAATATGTTAAGGAGTTTTGATTGATTTGAATTTGAGGACATCAGAAAGACTCCCAAGTGTTTAAATTGAGCAGTCACATGATCAGATTTCAGTTTAGAAATATCTTTAATAATATGATTTAGGACAGGTCTGGAAGAAGCCTGCTGGGAGGTTGGGAGACAGGCAGGTGTTGTTCTAGGCATCCAGGTGAAAGGTGATGGCAGAGGAATTGGGCGACAGTAGAAGTAGAATTGGTAGATTTAGTCTGATTGGTTGTGGGGCATGAGGGCTGTGAAGGAGCAGATGACAGTGAGAGTTTGGGGTGTGGTGTCGGTAAGTAAGTGACTGTCGTTGGTACACAGGAATCTGAAGCTCAGGAGAGAGAAAAGGCAGTAAAGTCCTTGACAGATAAGATAAAGGAGAGCTTTGTAGGAAGGGTTGAGTGAAGTGAGGAGGCAGGAAGAGCTGTCTAAACACATTTCTCTGTTCTTCTCAGGATGGCTCTTGGAGGAGTCTGATCTTGAAGGAATGCTTGACCACAAGAAAGAGAAGGCCAATCATTTTATTTTTGTGATTAATTAATTAATTAATTTCTGTGGGACTGGGGATTGAACCCAGGAGTTTTCTACCTCCAAGTTACACACCCAGCCCTATTTTATCTTTTTATTTGAAAACAGGGTCTTGCTAAGTTGCAGAGAGCCTTGCTAAGTTGTTGAGACTGGCTTAGAACCTGCGATCCTCCTGTCTCAGCCTGTACTGGGATTATAGGCATGCACTACCACACTTGGCTCATTTTTGCGATTTAATTTTAAGGGCTGCCTTCAGAATTTCCTATCTTTTTTTTTTTTTTTTGAAAGTGGTTGCTTTCTTTTCATTTTTTGGACTCCTCCATTCCTTGCCTTCATTCTCTTTGTTTCATTCCAAAATCATTGACAATGGCTAAGACCCTCCTGTGGGAGGCAAATGTGGAAAGAGCCAAGTTTCAGGAATTTCATCACAGCAATTTCAAGGCGGACAGGGCTGTTGACAGCTCATGGAGCACATCTTTTGCCTTTCAGCAGTTCAGCACTAAAACCATGTCAGCTGGCGGAAGCCCTGCTTCAGTGAAGCCCTGGAGAAAATGTATTTTATAATATCCCTCTGGAATTCATCATTAAAGACACTAAAGACTTCAAGCCAAGGCATTCAGCCAGTCAACAAACCCAGGACCACAGCATCACCCACCCTTGTTATTGCCTGCATAGGCCCTGTGTTAGTCAGCTTTCTGTTGCTGCAACAAAATACCTGATAAAATCAACATAAAGGAGGAAAGACTTATTTGGGCTCCTGGTTTCACAGGTTTTAGGTTTTAGGCTACTGGATCCATTGCTTATTTAGGCTTAGAGTGAGGCAGAGCATCATGCAGAAGGGTACTTACCCCGTGGCAGCCAGGAAGCAGAGAAAGAACAAGAAGGCAGGGAAAGATACAGTCCCCAGGGGCACACCTCCAAGGACCCTCTCCCTTCAACTAGGATCCACCATTCTACCATTCTCAATACCCGATAGTCCATTCACCTGTAAACCCATCAGTGGATTCATCCATTGATGACGTTAGAACCCTCTTGAGCCCAGCTCTTCCCCAAATCCCCCCTCTGAACATTGCTGCATTGGGAACCAAGTCCTCCACACAAAAGCCTTTGGGGGACCCTCCAGAAACAAAGCTTCGAGGACCTTTTGTGCCTAACAGAGCTGAGATGGCTGATGTGGGCTCAAGCCTGTCCTTTGGAGGTTTGCAGCCTTAGGAAGGCAAAGCAATCAGACAGATACCTAAGACCAGAACAATATCACTCAAGTAGCACTCTCCTTGGGTGCCTTTGATGGCTACGTGGAACTTCTCATGCCCACAGGGTCCCCCTTACTTGCTCACCTCCCTCTCTTTCCTGCTCAGCATTCATCTCTGCCCCCACTCACTTTCTTTCCCGGAACAAGCCAGGAGCCCTCTTACCCTGTGTTCTGAATGGATCTGGGCACATCAGTGTGTTTACCTTTGGGTTTTCCTGGATGAATCCTTCAGACTGTTTGTAGATACACATCTTGTATCCTTGTTTTATGCTTATCTTTGTGTGTAGTTTGTATGAGTCTCCAGGCTTGTGTGTGTGTGTGTGTGTGTGTGTGTGTGTGTGTGTGTGTGTGTGTGTGTTCTTGCTTGTCTGGGGGAACTGTTGTGTTATATGCATGGATGGGAGCAGAACAAGTAGAGTATGTGACTAGATACAATTAAGACCCCTTATGTGCCAGAAAGAACTCTGGCAGCTTATTTGAGTAATAAAAAGATAAAAGTTATACAAGTTAAAAGTAGGGAGAAAGAAATAAGAAAGAGGTCAGAGCTAACTAGAATGGGAATCAGGCAGAAAGGCAGCCCACATTCTATAATGACCTCCTGCTTTCTGGGTGAATAAATGTGTGTGCGTATAAATACTTGGCAGAGGTCAGGTGCAGAGGATGGGCCAGGTGACATGGAGAAGAGTTGACAGACAGCACAAGACAGAAAAGAACAAACCAATGGGATGGGGGGCAGGGTTCCAAGGTGAGGGCTGCTGGAGGAGGTGCTTTTCCTGGCTCCATGGTAAAGGCCCCAGCAGAAGCAGTGAGAGGTTGGGGTCATCCAAACAGGAGGAGCTCAGCTCTGTGCAAAAGGAGACAATGCCTTGACCAAGGAAGTGATGGGGGAGATTGGTCAGAAAGATTCAGATTTGTGGGCATGGGTATTCCTCAGCAGCCTGGAGAGAGTCTGGCCCTAGAAGCCAAAGACAGCAGCACAGTGAGCCTGGGCACAGTGTCACCTACAGAAAGGTTTCGCTCATTTCTTGTGGTGTTTGCACAAATGATTACAGGGAGCCTCCACAGAATCTTGCAATTCCATGCAAAACAATGGTTAATTAAGCCTTTAAACATATATAAGCACCTTCAACTTCCTGAAGAAAAGCAACCTTCTAGCTGAGGGTTAAGGGTACCTATGACCCTCACCTACACTGAGCTGGTTCAAAGGTGACTAAGAGAAAGCACAGGCAGAGAAAAGGAGCTGGTCCCTGTCAGCATGCCTTTTTTGCTCTCTTCACCTGGATGGATACCTTCTACTTTGTTATCGCATTTCAGGGAAACTGAGGATTTGTGGGGTTTTTTTTATAATTCATGATAGGAAATTCCTGGATTGTGAGTCTTCTATATTTTGGTCAGTTCACTATACTATTGAGTGCAGATAGATCAAAGTTTAATTGCTTGAGAGGAAGAAGTGCGGCCTGTGAAAAGTTGGGGAGAGTCATGGAGGGAGGTTGAGGTGGATTATGGGTCCATGCCTGAATGTGGAAGCTGGGCCCTTGCAGACCTCCCCATAAATAGCTCCCACCACATCACCCACCGAATTCTCATACTCTTCAAGGATGCTTCCTCATATGATTTGGAAGTGGTTCATGGATGTTTTGGGGAGCACTGTACGTGTACTGGCTTTTTGGAGGGATATGACAATATGTTTAAGTTACCAGTGAGACACATAAAATTTGTGGCTATTTTGGAATGTGCTTGGGAGTAGGTGGCAGTCTGCTTATTGGCCTATAGCTGATTCTTATGAGTTGAAGGTTAGTGGGGGCGGGTAGCTCGATTCAGCACTTTAGAGATAGGAAACTCTTTGTGTCTCTCTTGGCATATAGGTGGCAACTGACTCCCAGGAGAGGAGATTACAGTGTCCTGGATCCTGATATATATACATATATACATATATATATGAAGCAATGCAAATCTGGGTTATATTTCAGCTTTCCTTTCCATTAGACCTCTATTCCTTGGAACAAACACAGCAGATCCCCAGACCCTTAGAGATAGCCATAATTGAATTTTGCATGGTAGAGATGAACAGTTCTTAATGAGATCAGTGGCTTGAGGGCAAGGGGTTGGGGCTTGGAGCGTAGAGATAAGGGAGCTTCCAAGTGTCATACTCACATGACGCTCCAGAGAGTTCTGGTAATTGGCTCCTTTCCCCCCACCACGAGTAAGGAGAATCAACCTACTGAAATGTTGGAAACAGGAACGTGGGGTAATTTGCAAAATCTCAGAATCAGGGAAGCGATTAACATGAGCATTTTTGGTCTTGAGTTGCAACATGTTTCTGACTCAGACTCCAACTAGTGTGGAATCGTACCTGCCTATGATTAATTTTGTTCCTGGCTCACCCTGGAGAATTGGAGAGCTTGGAGACTTCTGCCAGAACACCTAGGCTGTGTTGAGTTCCTGCCAGAAAAAAAAATAATGAGAGCCAAACACCACCACCCCAACACCAAGGGGCTACACACGCATTGTTAAGGGAAATGATTTCCTCCTGGAGAACTGGACTGCACTGATAAAGAGGCCCATGGTCAGTCCCTCTGTGATCAGGGAGCTCCCAGGGGCCCCTGTGTCCTCCCCCTGCTCAGTCCTGACCCCAGCCAGTTGTATGCAGTTGCTCACGTTGGGAATATGCTACAGAATGTGGGTGGGTCTTTATTTTTTACTATTGGAAAAATATCTGAAAGTCTATAGTCAGTGAGGTCTTCCCTATTTATTCAGTGTCTTAAAGATCACCATACATAAATTGCCTGACTAGTAGCTTTTGACAAGTTTAATTGTTGAGCTGCCTAACAATCATCTCTGAATTTGCCCTTTCCCCTGCTTTTACAGAGAGCTGATGCCTGGGCGTAGAATTAGGGTGAGCTAGGACTACTGATGGCCCACTTCCTACTCGATGCAGCCAAACCTGCATGTTTGAACTTCTTTTATCAAAGACCTTTCAAGGTTATTCATAACTAGGTAACCTGCGTTCAGTAGTCACATGCATCAGGCTGTGTGCTTTCTGTGCCACATGTAATTTGATCTTTCATCCTAAGTGGACTGATCACTAGAATTAGTGTTGTTGTACAAATGATGTATACAAAACACAGAGAGGATAAATAATTTGCCTAAGATCACACCCTTGTAGATGTGGAGCCAGAACTGGAGTCTAGGTCTGGCTATCCCTAAGTTTTATGCCTATATCCCCTCTGCCTCTATATCTTCCCCTAAACCGACGTCTCTGTACCTCTCTGCCACCAGCAGAGAAAAATATTTATTCATCAAATGTTTATTGCATATCTATTGTGACACAGGCAATATTTAGATCAGGGATTGTCAATTTTTTTCCTATAAAGGACCGGACAATAAATATTTTAAGTTTTGCAGCCACACGATAAGTAACAATGACTTGACTCTGTCATTGTAGTTTGAAAGAAGTCACAGATTCAATGAGCATGGTGGTCTTTCAATGAAATGTCATTTGCTAAAGCAAGCTGTGGGCTGAATTTAGTCCACAAGCTGTACCCCTGCTTTAAGAACTGGGGTTAGAATAGAGAAGAAATCCTTGAAAGACTGCCTTTGTGGCATTTTCATTCTAGGAAGGGGGAAATAATTGTATCCATGGCCTGTTTGTGATGAAAAAATTATCAGACTCTTGGAGGTGCAGAGAACTTAGGGGCAATCTATTGGCTATCCTCTTCCAGGGAGCCCCTGTTCAGTTCTCCTCACTTGATGTGAATAGTTCCAGTGTCAGGGTAGCTCTTTGTCCTATCCCAAAGAGCCAGCCCTTCTTACATAGGCCTTCCCTATCTGCTTCCTGTCAATTTAACCCATTCATCCTAATTCTGTGCTTAGGGCACAGGGCCTTAAACTAGTGCATCAGAATCATTCTGGGACTTGTTAAGACAGTTTTCAGTGGTCGTTCCCCCCCCCCTCCCCCCAGAGGTTCTAATGCAGTAGGTCCAGGGTAAGGGGCAAGACTTCCTATTCTTTTTTTTTTTTTTTTTGTGGTACTGGGAATTGAACCCAGGGACATTCTACCTCTGAGCTACACCCCCAACCCTATTTTATATTTATATTCTTTATTTTGAAACAGGGTATCACTAAGTTGCAGAGGGCCTCATTAAGTAGCTGAGGCTGGCCATGAACCTGTGATCCTCCTGTCTCAGCCTCCCAAGTACTGGGATTACAAGTGTGCGCCACCATACCTGGCAAGATTTCTCATTCTTAACAAGTTCTCAGATAATACTAATGTTGCTCGTCCCTGGGCCACACTTTGAGAATCAGTGTTCTCTGGTAATAAAGAAGGCATCCAACAGTTCCTCCTGCCCAGTTCTTTAGCTATCTAATCATTGGTATCTCATTACTCCAAGTCTTATTCAAGCAAAACCTAGACCCTTAGCCATGTGTGGTGGCACACACTTATAATCCCAGTACTTGAGAGGCTGAGACAGGAAGATTGTAGGTTCGATCAACAACTTAGTGTGGCTCCCCACAATTTAGTGAGACCTTGTTTCAAAATTAAAAATAAAATAGGGCTGGGGGCATAGCTCAGAGGTAGAAGGCCTTTGAGTTCAATCCCCAGCACCAAAAACAAAACAAAACAGCTTGGCCCTTTAACTGCTCTGCTTATGAAATATAATTCAGAGGTGACAAGTTCTGCCACCAGGACTGGGGTAGGGCACTAAGAGAAACAATAGAACCATTTCTCAGGGTGAGTCCAATCCTGAGATCATGGAAAAGAACATTGGGAGAGCCAGGGAGGCCAGATTCCAGTCCTTTTCCACACGTGACGTCGGACAGGTCATTCCTCTCCCTGGAACATGGTAGTGGGCTGAGGCACTTCTAGCCATGGAAATCCTGATATTCTTTAGCAGGTGGAGGAATCTCAGTGGACATCCCCATGGCCTCACTCCTGGGGATGTTCTCGGGGGACACTTACCCAGCCTGCTCTCCTTCCCAGCAGTCCACACGATATACTCTTGTACCCACTGTGCATCCAGTTCTACTTTCCTCCAAAGGTTGCTTTGCATTCACTGAATTTGTGTTCAAGTCTGATATATCACCTATGACCTCACTGGCTTGTCAATTTGTCACTGGCTTTGCTTTGCTTCAGACCTATGAGCAGAAGGTTGTTTGGGAACCTCAGATCAGCTATTTGCAAACCCACAGTGCTAAGCCAAACTTCTCTCCTTGTCTGTTTGTCACTAGGTGCTGGGAGGTAGCACTGCTGGCTTTCAAGATTTCTGCATGAACTAAGTGCTGGGCAGCCCCAAGACCACCTAAAATATCTTAATATTTTTTTTCTCCTTTGAGGTCCAGGCCTCAGCCCCAAAGTAAGAGATCCTTAGTTCCTGGAACCTGGACTCTTGAAAGTTAAACTATCATCTATCCCTTTGTCTGATCAAGCAGCTCAGTGGCCCTTGAGTTTAAACAACAACCACAAAACAAATACCACTGAGGGCTCTTAGCAAGGTTTCCTTAGACCAGTAGAATGTAGCATCCAAATTCTGGGCAATATTGTGAAGTGGGTTCATTTTCCTTCCTGTAAAAAGCTGCTTGTGATAATTTGCATGAAGAAAATTAATCTGATGTAAGGAGGTTAGGCAGTTAGGGCTGTGGGGTGGGGTAGCTGTCCATCTACTCTCAAGGGCTGGTATAGCAGGAATCCTGAGCAGCCAAGCTAGGGCCTGTGGGAGGAGGTTACAGGTTTGTTGGAAGATTAACCTGGTGCAAGAGGAGAAAGCACCACTTAAACCAGCAGCAGATTTGTTTTGTTCAGTTCATGTAACAGTTACTTATTCTTTCTAAGCCACCTGTAATTATTTCCAGAAGAGGCAGTAAATCTTGGTGAAGTATTTGAGGCCTGGAGTCAAATCACCGTGGTCCTGCTGTTTTCTCGCTGAGTGCCCTTGGTCAGGTTTCTTAATCTCTTGCAGCATGTTTTGTTTGTTTGTTTCCTATGTCAGTGAGGATGATAACATTTACCTGCCCAGAACTGAGGATGAAAGGAGGTAATATACACAAAGTGTTCAACATATTGATGTTAATATTATCTACACTAGTTGTTTCAAAACATTATCCCAATTGTTTAATGTGGATAAGCCTTCAATAAATTCCACTTGATTAAGTTAGATGTTATGGCTGAATGTTCCAAATATGATTACTGTTCTTGTGGTACTAGGGTGCTCTACCACTGAACTATACACCCAGCCCTTTTCATTTTTATTATCTTAAGACAGGGTCTTGCTAAATTGCTGAGGCTGGCCTTGAACTAGAGATCCTCCTGCCTCAGTCTCTTGCATAGCTGGGATTACAGGCATGTACCACTGTGCCTGGTAAGACCTTTCAATTATTGCTTAATAAATGAGAAATGAAAGAGATTGAATTCCTTCATTCAACAAACCTTTTTCTCTGTGGGTAACCCCTAGTGCTTCTAGAAGTTAGAGTCTGAGACCACATGTGACATTTAGATTTCCAAGAAGAACATTTATTCAGACGAAATCTCAAATACCTTCAACCTTCTCTCACACAGAGAAGGGTGTTACCTGCCCAAGATGGTGCAGTGGATTTGCAGTAGAGAAGGAATGAGGTTTGTCCTATTGGAGTTCCCCTGAGCCACATTACTGGGTCATGTTACCACTCAGGCTGTTGGTGCCAAAGTCACAGTTACCTTCGAAATGGAGAGGCCAAGGCCAGAAGAGGGTTTCAGGAAGTCGAGGAGCAACTCCAGGCAGTGGAGAGACAATCCCCTGTCCCTCATCCCTGGCCCGCCCTCCTGTCATTATAACTGCTTATAAGAACAGACACGAAAGGACCTAATTCTTCACTTGTCCCAAACATATGCCATATACTTTCGCTTTATGGGGGAACCAATCCCACAAAATTGCAAAAACCACTTTAAGGGTAACCATGATACTTTCATTAACGATGCTATTTTTGCACCTTTGGCACAAAAACTTAGGACTCTATCTTGATCAGCTCTCCCTCTCAGATGGTCACCTTTCCTGGAAATCTGTTTGTACCCAGAGCTTCTTTTTGCAGCATTTTGTAGATCTTGTAGTACCTCCTAACTTCCTCACCCTGGACATTCCCAATGAACAGCGTTTCATCACTAGGTCAAACTGGGTCTTAATTTGGAAACCCGGAGGCTTTTGACTCTATACTGGGCAGTATTGTTTTTTTCTATATTTCTGTCCCAGTGAAACTCTCTTCCCAGTGAAACTCTGTCCATAAGGGCAAGAACCTTGCTTTTCTCTCTTTGTACCTTCTCTGCCCCTCACCCCATCACCCGGTACGGCTCCTGGTTCATCGCCAAGTGTTCAGCACTTGGGTGAATAAACTGTGGAACATCCTCTCTTCCCAGAAGTCCTTGCCAGGGCTGCTCTCCAGATGGACCTGGGGACAGAAGCCACACAGCCAGAGAGAGAAGCAAGAGAGACTCAGAAAGAACAGCACTAACATCAACAAGTTGCTGGTGAAGAAGCGGCTCTCTTTGCTCTTACACCCAGCTTTGTGAGTGGTTCTTTTTATTCAAGGATACTAGTGTCAGTCATCACAGGGTTTAAGAAAGAGTTTTACCATAATCTTCAAGACAAGATATCCTCTCCCCCCATCTAATATCCATCCATCCAATATTTTTTGAGAGCCTTTCACACAAGAAGCACAGTGTGAGAGTTCAAATCACAAAGACAATGACACACATTCTTCCCCTAAGGATGGCTGAATCTGTCCCCTCGCTAAGGATACATCTATTCTGTGCTCTTTGGAGCACAGCCAGATGTGTACAGGGCACAGGGTGGGCTGTGGGAGGGAGGAGAACACTGGGGCCAGATGGCAAGAGCCAAGGACTGGGAACAGGACCACCATAGCAGGCAGGTGTGGGGAACCAACACCTAGTGAGAGGGAGGAGGCTCAGAGGGTAGACAAGGCAGATCTTAGCCTGGTCAGCTACAAAATAGCAAGGGCACATTTGTTTACTGATAGTTTGGGATAAAATCAATACATGTATATAGGAAGAAAGGAAGGAAGGAAGGAAGGAAAGAAGGAAGGAAGGAAGGAAGGAAGGACGGACGGAAGGAAGGAAGGAAGGAAGGGAGGGAGGGAGGGAGGGAGGGAGGGAGGGAGGGAGGGAAAGGGAAAGGAAGAGCAGGGAAGGGAAGGGAAGAGGAAGGGGGGAAAGAGGGAGGGAGAGAAAAGAAAGAAATTTCAAGTAGTATAAAATCTAAAATTCTCTCTCATTGCCCACTTCCCTGTTCCTAATTCTTCTCCACAAAGGAATGATAAAAAGCTTCTTCTAAGTCATCTTTCTAGGAAATAAAAATGTATGAACTATAATATTTGAGCATTCATATGTGTATATTTTTTTATTCACACCAAATAATCAGGTACAATGTGTATTGTTCTGTACTTTGCTGTTTTAGGTGTTTGTTTTCTTATGAATTAGAAGTCTTCTTAAATCAGAATATACAGATGTATATCATTGGTTTTAATAGCTGTGGAATTTTCCAGTGCATGGGGATACAATAATTTATTTAAATGATCTCCTGCTGCTGGACATCCAGGCTTTTTTTTCAGATTTTGTCTGTCACACACATTGCTATAATGAACACTTTAGTTCATTTATTTAATTCAACAATAGTTAATGAGTACTTGTGTGCCAGGTACATTTCTGGAAACCTAGACTGTAGTAGTAACATATATTGTTCTTTTGTGAGGATGTGAATAGAGTAAACAAAAGGAAATTTTCTTCATTAAAAGGAATGTGCATTTTTTTATTGTTGACAAATATTTCCAAAATGCTCACTACAATGACTGGAAACAAATCTATACTCCCTTAAAAAATATTTACAAGAGCTGAGGGTATAGCTCGGTGGTAGAGGGCTTATCTACCATGTGCAAGGCCCAGAGTTCAATTTCCAGTGCTGAAAAAAAAATGCAAATTAAGTTTTCCCATCCTTAACCACACTGGGTGTTATTAAACTTTTACCAAATTGGATCAACAAGTAAAAAGCTGCTCATTGCTGCTTTGACTTGCTTGTAATCTTCTCTTGCTTATTGACCACTTATATTTCTTTTTCTGTGAACTTCATGTTCCCCTGCATTGAGCATTTCTCTACTAAACTGTTGTATTCCCACAAACTTGTATTTGTTCCTCATAAATAAAAGAAATTAGTCCTTTGCCATATGTGCTGCAAATATCTTTTCCAGGTAATCTTTTGCTTTTGACTTTGTTCATGGGTTTGTTTTTTTTTGCAATACTTCCTGGTGGAGACAATGTTCAAGTTGAGTCTTGAAGGATGAGTAATAGTGTTTGTGTGCAACTCTTAACTCTTGCTTCCTAAGTGCTGAGCATAATTCTAACTGCTGGATATATATTAACTTATTTTGTTTTGGTGAACCCATTATTATCCCCATTTTAAGGGGAGAAATGGAAGCAGCTAAGTAATATGTCCAGGGCCTCATAGCTGGCAAGAGGCATAGACAGGAATCAAAACCCTGTGGAGAGCTGCGTGTTGGTTTGTTAGTAGTTGGGAGGCTGAGACATAAATATCACAAGTTTGAGGAGAGTCTCAGCAGCTTAGTGAGACCCTGTTTCAAACAAACAAATAAGGACTAGGGGTATAGCTCAAAGGTAGAATGCCTCTGGGTTTAATCCTTGATCTGAAAAAAACAAAAACAAAAAACAAACCCTGAACAGTAATCTGACAATTAGTTTGGGAATGGGGCAAAGGCCTCGAGGTACACAACAATACAAAATATCAGGGGAATTCCAAAAACTTCCGTATATTTGGCATAATGATAGGCCATCTGTAGGTGGAGAGAGATGTGAAGGTAGCAAGGCTGGGGCGGGTTGCAAGTGCCTCTGTAAATGGGTGTCAGTCTCGTCTCCCTAACTGTGACGTAGTTTCCTTGAACTCAGGGTCCATGTCTAGGCCCCATATTACTTAGCACCATGCAGAACATGTGCAGGCAGAGGGACAAAGTCAAGAATGTCTGCTGTTGTACCTGTACAAACCACATGTGAGCTAAAGCATTTTATGGGGCTTAGCTCAGGCCTCAACAGTCTTTTCTAGGTTCATTAATTCAATTCCTGGGATCCCCAGCCACGAAGTGGCCAGGTCTTTTATACACAAATCATGCTTCATCTAGTGCAGACGGACATGCTTTGCGGGCCACTGGCAGCAATCGTTTCTCTCTACAGCTGTCTCCAGTCCCACCACCACAAGGAAAGGGGACTATCTTCTCAGACAGAGTCTGAGAGGACATTCCTCAAACAAAAACAGTTGTGAAGGGTTGTGAAGAGGAGTCTGCTTCCTAGAAGGCCATGTGATGCCACCAAGGATAGATAGAAATGATTTCGGATTATGTCTGCTGTCATTAACATACTGGTGCCCTTCCTACGTGGCACTGACACGCAGCCTCACGGTATAATGCACAAAAGGTTCTGGAATTTGGTTCCTTTCTAGCAGTGCTCTGCTCACCCCTGACTTGACAGCCTTGCCGTAGCTTCTCATGGCCAAGGCAGAAACTGTAGGAATATTGGCTTCAGAAGCAGTGCGCTGAAGACAGAGTCGGAGATACGAAGCCTAATGTTGCAATATTGCCATATCCCAGGGCTGGCAGAGTCATGTCACCCCACATACTGTCCCTGTGTCATACTTTGCTAACCCACCACCTGCTCTTGCCAGCTCTACCCCCATGCAGCCTCCGTCTCCTTCCAAAGGGCCGCCCCAGTTAGCATTCCCAGTGAATTACACTTGGCTCTTGGATAAAATGTATTGACCATCCCCAATCTAATGGTTAGGAGCAGCAGTGTGGAATCAGATGAACCTGTGTTTAGATCCTGGCCAAGGGATCTAAGCAACATGGCCACTCCCAGCCTCCGTTTTCACCATCATTGTGTTCCTCAGAAAGTTTGAGGCAAGGCCAAATGGACAGCATGCTTTGAGAGCTCTTTGAAAAAAAAAATGGAGATCTCAGTTTCAGTGTCAAATCTAAGAAGTCATTTACAATCTCCAGACTGCTTCCAGTTTCCTTCCAAGAAAAAATGGGGGAAAAGATGAGGCCATCCTGAAGTCAGTCTCTGCCCACTCATGTGGTGGGCTTGGGCTGCTTCCCTCTCCCACATCATTTCTTCACTCACTGACTCTTCCCTAAGTGCTACTTTGGCCTGGATAGGTACTGTTCCAGGTTCTGGGACCAAGATCCTTCCTTCTATTCCAGGGGCTTACCTTCTAGCAGGAAGATCAACAGTAGACAAAATGTCAAATTTGTTTTACATTACATTATAATCAAGGGATGTTGGCAGGTCGAGTGCTGTGCAGAAAAGGAAAAGTGGTGGCTGCAGGGGAAGTGCCAGGTAGAATCCAGGGCTGTGGTGTGAGAAGGGCTCCCAGTAACCTGTACAGAGCCAAGGCTGGAGATCAGTCCTCTGACCTAGCAAAACACTCGTGTTATGAGAAGATTGTGCCGGCTCCTACCACTACCCAACCCTCTCCTTTGGACAGAGCCCAGGGTGTCTGCAGCCACAGCATCCTTTCCTTGGCTGGGCCTGGGGGCTTCTCTGTAGCACCCATTTCCTTCTAGGCTGTTCTTCAGGATGGGATGAGGTAGGATGGTCTACCTGTGCAGCAAAGGACAGCACTCCATGCTGCCAGGTAGTCGAAGGCAGAATGGCTCCTGGACTGAGAAGAGGCAGAGTGCTCTGAACTCACTCCATCGTCCTTTTTATCCTGGTGTATGACTGTGGGTTGTGGTCCACGCCAGGCTGCTCAGCATCCCCGCCTGGGAATGGCTCATTGGAAAGGGGAGCTGGCAGAGTCAGGTAAGATGAATGGGGAGCCCCTGGAGGTCCAAGCAGGAGGTAGGGAGTGAGCAAGGGTGGAGGTGGCAAGAGGGACAGGCAGGTGATGGGAGTGGGTGTGGAGCCAGGTGAGCATGCACACCTTTCATGGGTGTGGCAGAGCTGACTGCTGGTGTTAGGAAGGTGAGACTAGGCTGTCCAGTATCCTAAGGTGGCATAGAGGCTGATAGGCATTCAGATGGGGTGCCACCTGAAGCAGCCAGGAATAAACAGAGACCAGCATAGATTAAAGGACACCAACTTGGGTGTCAGCACCCCCAAGATGTCCAGCTAGACCACCACCACAGGCAAGAAATGTCTGGTGACCTTAATGTCACTATTTGGGCCAGGCCTGTCTGGGTGATGACCAGGATGAGGAAGCCTAGACTGTTACATTCCTTCAGGATGACCTCTGCAGCCCCACATTGAGAGGCACCTCTACGTGGGTATGCAGATTTGACACAAGGTCACATTGGGTGAGAGCCAGCTCTTGAGCAGGAACCACCAGCTGCTGCTTTTACAGGCTGAAGGATCAAGGCTGCTGGTACCAAGAAGCACTTCCAAAAGTTCAAGCCCCAGGTGACCTCCGTCCCCTTAATAATGTTCTGCTACTGCTGGCTCCATTTATAAATTTATAAAACTCCTCTGCTGACTGGAAAGAGCATCTATTGAGCTGATGTCTGCAGGAATCAAGTCTGAAAGTGAGGAGATGCTGGGCTCTAGTCTTTAGCCTGAGCTAGCTGAAGGCAAAATTAAGAAGCAAGATGCAGTGGGTTGAATATGTCCCCTCCAAAACCAATGATCACTTGTACCCTCAGACCTTATTTGGAAATAGGCTTTTTGTAGGCATAATCAGATAAGATGAGGTCATACTAGATCAGAGTGGGTCTCAATCCACGGACTGGTGCTCTTACCAGAAGAGGAGAGGCACACAGAAACATGTGAGAAGAAGCAAGTGAGGGTGGAGGCCAAGATTGCAGTGATCTAGATAAGCCAAGGGAGGCCAAGCACCGCTGGGAGCCCCTGGAGTCTAGCAAAAGGCAAGGAGGAGCCCTCCCCGGATGCTCTGTCGATTGCTTAATTCTGAGCACCCAGTCTCCAGAACTGTGAGGATGAATATCTGTTGTGCTAAGCCATGCTGTTTGTTACCACATCTCTAGAAACCTACTATACAAGGAGAAAAAGTATTCTAAATCAGTCTCCTTTATAGTTATTCCTGGTTTTTCACTATGTCCCTCCCCCCAGGAAGTGTTGTTTGATGGAGAGAAAGAGCTACACTGACTGGATGGGATCCTAGCCCTGAAGCTCACCTGTTCTGAGGGCTGGTCCATCTCTCTGAGCCTTTTGTTTACTCATATCTATGAGGCATATAGAGGAGTAAATGAGATGCCATGGTCCAGCTCTGGTATGGGCTGGCATGATGCAGGTCCTCAGTAAATGCTGACTACCATTCCTTCCAGGTGCTCTGGGCCTCCTGCTAGCTGGCTTGAGCACCACGCGGATCTTGGCCTACCAAGTTATTCTCTAGATATTATCCCTGATGTCAGCAAGATGTCTCTGTTCCTCCTTACTACCTACCCATACCCAATCCCCTAGTGCAGTATTCTTAGCTAGCAACATTTTCATCTAGCATGAGTTGAGAGCCAACCAAAGGAGGCAGGATGAAGGGCAGGAGAATCCCACTGTAGAAAGAGCAGGGTTTTGCTGTTGCATGACTCAAGGGTTCCCCACTTATGATGCATCCTATATAAATGACTCTCCCGGTTGGTATAATGGTAACTCTGGTGTGGCCTTGAAAATATGGAGTAGCAAGAAGATGGGAGAGGGGAGGAATATTCTTTCTTTGATAATCTAATTACCCAAATGTTTATGGCTAGCGAAGGGTGTGTTGAAGAGTGGCAAGTTTGGAGTAGACACTGAACCCATTTATATGAAAAATGTTTCTGGTAAGTGGTGGGAAAGAACCTATTCAATATCAGGATGGGGCAGGGAGAGAGAGAGAGAGAGAGAGAGAGAGAGAGAGAGAGAGAGAGAGAGAGAGAGAGAGAGAGAGAGAGAGAGATTTAGTTATTTACAGGTTCTTATTTATGGAGTGTTGTTGCAAGGCAATTGCCCACTCTCATCTTAAAGAACCGCTCACTGTCCTTCTCAATCAGCAGAAGCTTGGATGGAGATCTTGGGATGGAAGATGACTCCAAGGTCAACCTGTACCATCAGTAGGATGTCACCCCTTAAAAAATGAGAGGTCTGAGTTGTGTTGACAGGTATATAGGAGCCACAGTGAGGCTCCTATAGGTCCCATTTAGAGCAGGTTGGGGTTTAAGCGCTTTTAAAGAGGGATACTGATCGTGCTCATAGAAGGGCATTTAGTGAAAACTTTATAAACCATTTTATATTCAGGGTGTAAGAAGGTGCAAAGGATGCTCACCTTAGAAGACCAAAGTCTTCCGAGGTATGTAATAGCTGCTTACAGTTATTTGAAGACCTTATAAAAATAACTCCAAAGGCCAGAGTAATATCAACTGGTAAAAATTAGAGGGTGGTAGACTCTCAAGGTGTAGAGGTTACCATGAGGATTTTGTCCTCAAAATATTTGAGTTACTTAATTTCTTTTACTTCTGGTTCCCTCTTCTGTAAATGGGGCTAATAAAAGTAATCTTTTCAGAACACAATAAAAAAATTAAAATAGTTCTTGTAAAGTGCATAGTCCAGTGCGTCCCATATAGAAATCATTTAAAGTGTTAGTGTTTGTTTTACTTTAAAATGACTTAAAAACACATAGACATGCATCATGGTAGAGTAGATGTCTTTGAAAGGCACTGAGTAAGCCTCCTAACAGCAAGAGTTTCTAGGTGTTGGCAGAAGGAATGCCATTGCTAGGGGGAGGGCTCAAGTCAATGGTCTCCAGTTTCTCAACTATCAAACGTTCCATGATTCCACATATCCACTTACCATTGTCAAAGGCAATGGTAAGTGCCTTTGACAATGGTAAGTGGATATGTGTAAGTTTTCCTTATCACTGCCAGGGATTCAAAAACCAGTAGAACCGCAGTATCATTCAAAGTGTGACTTTTTCCCCAAGTACTGTCACACAAGTCCCACTGAAAGGCCTTTGTCTCTGTGTACAGTCTGGGACCACTTGCCCTCAACCCCAGGGTGTATTATTAGGCTGAATCTGATCCCGCACCCCAGACCTGAGGGTGGCACAAGACCCATGCTTCCCCGTGTATTCCCTTCTCTTAGTCATGATGATTCGTGCAGTGGCGTGAATGTGACCCAAGTTGGTCCAAGTTGGTGTCAGTATGGTGCTAAGGCTACTATGGTTAGTATAATGATTTCTTATTCCCAAGGTTGCTAATTTTAAGCCTGGAGCTCTTGGTGATATTATTCGAGAATAAGTCAAAAAAGAAAAGTAAATTTGAGGGATGGAGAGATTTTTTTAGCTACTAGACCCAGTTGGTCTGTTTTTTTTTTGTTTGTTTTTTGTTTTGTTTTGTTTTGTTTTTTTTTTTGGTACTGGGGATTGAACTCAGGGGCATTCTACCTCCGAGCTATACCCCCAGCCCAATTTTTTATTCTTTATTTTGAAACTGGGTCTCACTAAGTTGTGGAGTGCCTCACTAGGTAGCTGAGGCTGGCCGCAAACCTGGATCCTCTGGTTTCAACCTCCCAGATGCTGGGATTACAAGCGTGCGCCACCACGCTCGGCCCCAGCCCTATTTTTTATTCTTTATTTTGAAACAGGGTCTGACTAAGTTGCGGAGTACCTCACTAGGCTGGCTGTGAACCCGGATCCTCCGGTCTCAGCCTCCCAAATGCTGGGATTACAAGAGTGCGCCACCACGCCTGGCTCCAGTTGGTCATTTTTAATATGCATTTATTGGTATATTGTAATTATACATCAGTGTGAGGTTCAAAGTAATACAAACATACATGCATGCATTACTTGGTGTGCTTCCTTCTGCATCCCACCCTGCTCCCGCACTCCTCCCTCCTTGTACATATTAGTGAGATTGGTAATGATTGATACCTTCATATATGGACATCACATTATTTGAACTGTTTCCTTCCTCAACACTCCGTTTTTCCCTCCCCACTTTCCTCTCCAAATACCCTCCTAGTTCTGACTATTCTACTGGTCTCTCTCTCCATTTATCTGAAATCCCTTCTGTTTCCTATTTCTCTCTAGCTTCCATGAGAGGAAACACACACCTTTTACTTTCTGAGACTGGCTGATCTTACTTATAATATTCTCCAGTTCCATCCATTTTCCTGTAAATGACATAATTTTGTTCTCTTTTATGGCTGAGTAAAATTGTACTGTGTATATGTACCACATTTTCTTTATCCATTCATCTGTTGACAAACAATAAGGTTTATTTTATAATTTAGCTATTGTGAATTGTGCTGCTATAAACATGCATATGTATGTATTACTGTAGTGTTTTTGTTGTTGTTGTTGTTGTTTGTTTGTTTGTTTTCTTTTGCAGTTCTAGGGTTTGAACTCAGGGACATTCTACCTTTGAGTTACCCCCAGTCCTATTTTTTTTTTTAATTTTTTATTTTGAAACAGGGTCTCACTAAGTTGTGGAGGGCCTCACTAAGTACCTGAGGCTGGCTGCAAACACGGATCTTCCAGCCTCAGTCTCCCAAATACTGGGATTACAAGCGTGCACCACCATGCCCGGCTGTAGTGTTCTGACTTTAATTTTTTGGGGAAGATACCAAGGAGTGTTATAGTTGAGTCATATGGTGGTTCCATTCCTAGTCTTTTGAGGAACCTCTATACTGATCTCCATAGTGGTTGTACTAATTTGCAATCCCACTAATAGTGTATAAGAGATCTTATTTCCCCATATCCTCACCAGAATTTATTATTGTGCTGGGAAAACTGGATATCCATACATAGAAGAATTCAATTAGATCCTCTATCTCTCACCCTGCACAAAAGTAAACTCAAGATGGATCAAAGACCTAGAAATTAGACCAAAAACTTTGCAATAACTAGAAGTTATTTCTCAAGATTTTACGAGTCAACTAGGCTCAGCTTGTGGTTTTCCCTTGAGTTCTCCATGTGGTTGCAGTTACATGTGGACTCTTGTTTCCCCTAGAATTGCCCAAAGGAATTTGTCATTCTTTTCTCCAGTTTCCTGCAGATTACTAGTTTCCTAAAGAGAAGAATGTGGAGTTTACCCATTAGTTTTTGGGTCACAAGAAATGATACCCAACACAGACTTGAAGGAAAAGATGAATTTTTAGGCAGCTTCAGTTCTTCAAGATCAGCTGGGTCTTCTTTATGACTGTCATTCTAATTGGAGTGGGATGGAATTGCAGCATAGTTTTGATTTGCATTTGACTGGTTGCTAATGCTGCTGAATGTTTTTTCATATATTTATTGGACATTTGTATTTCTTCTTTTGGGAAGTTTCTATTTGGTTCAGTTGCCCATTTTTTCTTTTTGTTTCTTTTTTTTAGTGTTACGTTTTTTGAGTTCTTTATATTAGTCCTTTATTAGAGGAGTTACTGGCAAAGATCTCCCATTCTGTAAGCTCTCTCTTCAGACTTTTGTTTCCATTGTGACATAGGAGCTTTTTAATTTGATGTCATCTCATTTATTGATTCTCAGTTTTATTTCCTAAGCTTTGGGGGTATTATTGAGGAAGCCTCTACCAGTGTCTATATGTTAGAGAGTTGGTTTTATGTTTTCTTCTAGTTATTGCAAAGTTTCTGGTCTAATTTCTAGGTCTTTGATCCATCTTGTGTTTACTTTTGTGCAGGGTGAGAGACAGGGGATCTAATTTCATTCTTCTACTTATGGATATCCAGTTTTCCCTGCACAATAATAAATTCTGGTCAGGATATGGGGAAATAAGATCTCTTATACACTATTAGTGGGATTGCAAATTAGTACAACCACTACGGAGATTAGTATAGAGATTCCTCAAAAGACTAGGAATGGAACCACCATATGACTCAACTATAACATTCCTTGGTAACTTTCCCAAAAAATTAAAGTCAGAACAGATTGCTGTAGTACATACCCAGAGCAGACACTGGGACTCTGAGAAAACCCTAGCACCTACTGTAAAAGCTTTGGCCCCAGGGTTAACTCCCACTGCTATCCAGGTGTAACATGTAAATAATACAAGTCTTCAACAACTTGCCTTTAAGGTCAATGACCAAGTAACAGAGAGCCAGAGATCCTTTTAACTCCTTTGCCTGCCATTTTCCTTATCAGTGGTTAAGATGACAGCCCTTCCTAAATTTCAAAACATTTCTTTTATTCTTCTCTCTCATTCTCCCTTCTCAAGTAATACCTCCAAGAGCTCCAGGCTTAAGAATTCACCTTCTTATTCACCCAACCCATTGCCCACAACTCAACATTGTTTGCAGTAATAAAGGGATTCTGTTCCAATGTCAAGTGAATCCTTTTCACTTTCCTTTAAGGGAGGAATTAAATCAGGGAAGCTTCTTTGTTTCTTAGAGTAGCTGTTCTTCAAAATGAAGTTGCTGATTAGACAATATCTATAGAATTCAATGTTTATTCTCTTGAACTTAGGAATCCCACTGATAAGAATTGACTCTATAAACATTCATAAAAGTTTGCTAAGATACCTGTGCAAGGATGTTAATTGGGGAGTTTTGGGAATGGGGCGGGGAGTATAAATTAGTTGAACAAATTATAATATGTTTAAATCTATGAAGCAAGATATTTTAAGAATGAGATAAATGCATATACTTTGATGTAAAGAGCTCCAAGATAGATTATGATGTGGAAAGAACACACACACTGCAGTGTGCAACTCTGTTGGCACCATCCACATTGTGTGTGTGTATGTGTGTGTGTGTGTGTGTGTGTGTGTGTGTGTGTGAGGATATCGACCCTGCCCAGGGCACCGCATAGTACAGATTGGTATCCCATGGACTTGGGAAACCCTGAGGACATTTGGGTATATTAAAAGTATTTATGACAATGGATATGTAGGCATATATACAATTTTTTCCCTGGGAAAGAAACAAAAGAAACTCAAGCTTTTGGATGAGGAGTAAGGGGATGGGAGCTTTCACTTTTCATTTAACATCTTATTATAGTACCTAAGCAAATACTTGTATTCCTTAAACATTTATAGATATTATCTGAAGAGGGGAGGATTACAGGCCATTTATACTTCCCTGTGCTTATTTTTCAAATGCTAATGTCTGGCTTTTTTTTTTGTAAGAAGCCACTAAGCTTCACCACAAACCAAACATAATTTGTGAAGATTATTCAAGTTACCCACTTTCTCATGCAAAGCACCACATTTTTCATGTTGCAACATTTCCTCTTGATATATGCTTGTTTCTACTTGTGGCCCTGAAATCCTTGGTCCTTGTTTTTTGTCCCCAGTGCAGTTAGTGGAATATGGAATTGGGGTGGCAGGTGGCTGCTACTCCCCACTTCCCCTTGGCCAATCCTTGCCAGGTGGCCCACACCATCAGATTCCTCTGTATTGCTTCCTGCACGCCAGCTCTCAGGGATTGTTCAGGAGAAGAGGGAGATGAGTCAGTAGATTTATCTAAAGTGAAGTTGGACCGGTACCAGCATGATGCCCCGCCTGGCTTCCACCACCCAGCTTCAGCAATATTTGGGAAGATAGGGTCAGAGTTACCTCTTGGGTTCTGAAAATGAGCTCATCTCCTTTGGCTGCCCTGGGGAGACAGATGGCCCAGCCAAGAGGGAGGAGGAGTTTGGAGCTTCCAAACCAAATGCCTCTGCACCAGCACCAGGATCAGCAGTAAGGGTACTGGATGAATTGGTGAAGTCGGAGACTTCTGCGCTGCCATCCCTGAATCGCTGGCTCTTTTCAGCCTCTCCTCCTAATGATGGGTCAGACTGAAGGACTCCCATCTCTCAGACCTGGTACGCATGCCCATCCTCCTCCTGCCTCTCTGACAAGAGTGCCCTCCATCCCAGGCTCTTCATGAATAGATCAAAGAACTGTCTAGAAGGAACACTCTTCATTCTGGGTGTTCCAGGAGCAGTGTTGGCTTGGTGCTCTTGATGACTGAAAAAAAAAAAAAAAAAGTACTATCTTATCTCTTAACTCAATTTTTATGGTTTGGCCTTCAAAGTAGCCAGAGGGTCCCATGATATTTTGCTGCTTTCTGTGGTTTCTTTTCACCTTGAATCAGAGCTGCTCTTTTTCCCAGGCAGAGGTGTCCTTATTGTCCTTTGAAGCAAAAGCCCCAAAGACTTCAAACATAGAGAGTCCCTTAGGCCTCTATGGAAAAATAGTAGAGAATAGCATAATTCAGCAGCTCCTTCCTGCAGAAGAATGTCTCTGTCCATCCCCAGCCACCATTGGAAAGAGATGCAGGGGGCTGGTGTCGCTCAGCTTGTAAAGACAGTTTTATTTATATATTCCTTCCAACAATTCTGAGCAGAGCAGTGCACATTATTGCCGTCCTCCCTCCTTTTTTTTTTTTTTTTTTTTTTTTTTTTTTTTATAGAAGAAGGATCCTGAGCTCAGAGATTCAGTGATTTGCCAGAGTCTCACAGTTTAACTAAAGTTCCAGTTTGTTTCCTGCAAATTCCCAATTGCCCCTCTCTCTAGGTGGAAGAAGTGACCCCACTGTCTAAAGAAGTAAACAACTCTTGGAGCTGGCTGTGGTGGCAAATACCTAAAATCCCCGTGACTCAAGAAACTGAGGCAGGAGGATCATAGATTTGACGCTAGCCTGGACAACTTAGAGAGACCTGTTTTAAAGAAAAAAAATAATAAAGTAAGCAGCTGCTCAGTTAGTGGATTAGCAGATTGAGTGTTCTGAGAGACCCATCTTGCTACCCCACAGATGCCACATTGCTTACAGTCGCTTACAATGAGAACTCTGTGCCAACCCAGTGAGGGGATGACAAGTCCTTACCTGTGGCAAACACCATCCCTTTCCTGATCCTAATCCCCATGAAACTCCATCTTACAGGGTTGAAAGGAAAACCAGAGGAAGCTGCCAACCGCCCCCACCCCCCAAAGCTCCAAACTTCAGAGACCTTAAGCCAAAGGCCAGCTCACTCTGCACAGACAGACCTAGCTGGTGGGAGACCACTGTCCTACCAAGCTGTGTGGCCCTGGTCTGCAGGTCTTTCCCTCCCTGCCAGTGTGGGCTGCTGGCCCCATTGGGCCCCTCCCTGTGGATAAGGAGAGCAGCTGCTCTGTTTGGAGAAGCACCTTGAGGCCTGGCTTTGGGCCCGTGGTTACCATGACAAGGCTAGAATGGAGCCTCCTGGGCCCTAGCTCTGGCCAAACCATTATAAAAGTCAATTTTTCTAATAGAGGCAGCACTCAATTATTCATGGCCTGATGGTTCCATTTGTAGGTCTTCCTCCTCTTCACCCTTTCGCTACCCCTGCTTTGCCAGTTTCTTTTGGCTCTGCTGCTTGGTACACCCAGCAGAGGAGGACTAGGCAGTGGAGGAGGATCAGTGTCCGGACCTGTTAGTGTTCACAGTACAGGGCTTGTTTAGGAAGCCTGTGGGGCTCAGTGTGGGTTTTACATACTCTTGCTCATCCCATTCCCACTGATCATGTACAAAAGACAACTGCTTTGAGTTTGTTGGGCCCCTTTGATTTGCTAAGTCTTGCCAGAAGAGATTGAAAGATTAAAATCCATGCACCCAGAGCCAGCAGCATCCCAGGCTGAGTGTAGTTGGGGTGAGAAGGTAGTCATGCCTGGCACCATCCTTTAAAGATTGTGCTCTACCACTGAGCTACAATCAGGGGCCAAGGGCCCCTGAGGTATTTATCTGGAATCTTTAAAGGATTGTCTCTTATAATAGATGACAGAAATTAGGTTTCAAGATCAGAACACTCAGAGTTTTCCTCTCTTGAATGGTTTTATAGTCCCAAATCAATCAATTAGCAAAGAAAATATGAAAGCTAATTTAAAAAATATACTGTAGCAGCAATCCACCCTTTCTTAACAAAAATGACTTTTCAAAGTCAGGTGCAGTGGCATATGCCTGTAATGCCAGCTGCTCAGGAGGCTGAGGCAGGAGGACTGCAAGTTCAAGGCCAGTCTTAGAAACTTAGCATAACCCTGTCTCAAAATAAGAAATAAAGCCTGGTGCGGTGGTATACTCCTATAATCTCAGTACTTGGGAGGCTGAGACAGGAGGATCGCAGGTTCGAGGCCAGCAACATGTGGTAACTTAGCAAGATTCTGTTTCAAAATAAAAAATAAAATAGGGTTGAGGGGTGTAGCTTAGAAGCAGAATGCCCCTGGGTTCAATCACCAGTACAAAAGGAAGAAAGAAGAAAAGAAAGAGAAAGAAGAAGAAAGGAGGGGGCTGGGGATGTAGCTCAGTGGTAGAGCACCCCTAAATTTAGTCCCCAGAACCAAAAGAAAAAAAATCTTCACTGCTTAATATGGTTGCACTCCCAATGTAAAGATTAAAAGATATATATTAAGCTGGGCGTGGTGGCGCATGCTTGTAATCCCAGCATTTGGGAGGCTGAGACCGGAGGATCTGGGTTCTCGGCCAGCCTTAGCTACCTAGTGAGGCACTCTGCAACTTAGTGAGACCCTGTTTCAAAATAAAGAGTCAAAAATAGGGCTGGGGGTATAGCTCGGAGGTAGAATGCCCCTGAGTTCAATCCCCAGTACCACACACACACAAAAGATATATATTAGTATTATATGAATAGTTAATATAGCTAAAAAATTGATACATAAGTGTCAGGCTCTATGTTTGATATATATGAACATCTTATTAATCTTTATAACAATTCTAGGAGGCAGAACTGTAAATGAAGACTTAAGGAAATTCAATGACTTGCTCCTGTTGCTCAGGACGGAGCAAATTGTCTCATCCAATTGCCAGGCCCCAGGCCCCTCCCTCTACCATACTCTTCCTCTCTTCTACAGTGTGATCCAAGCTGCGTGCTTTAGACTCTTCTGTTGGCCCAAACTACTATCAGCGCCACTAGCATATCTCCAGTCATGTAACTGGGAACTCCCATTCCCCAGCCTTCCTGTTCTCTCCATAGTGTCTCTTGATTCTCCAGGCCTCCTCTACTGCTAGACTACCCATCTCACTGAGCAGTAAACTACACATGTCATGTGTTTCTTGTGTTTATTCCTTCAGCATTTTTATGTCTCCTATGGTTATTTCACTTTTCTTGTGTATTTGTTTAATCTCTTTAGAACAAAAGTCTCATAGGAATAGACTCTGTCATGCTTTGTGTGTATTTTAATGTGTCACTGTTTTAATACTGGCCACACATTAAGCCCATGAAAACCTATTTTCTGATTATTTAGTTCTGATTTGGGGGTAGAAACCATGTGGAGGACACTCCATTGTATCTTTCATGGTGCTTTACACAGAACTGGGCATACAGTAGGCATTCAATAAGATTTTTGTTGGTTGTTTTAATGTCTGATTACTTGGAAGGAAGAGTGAATCCAACAAATATATCTACTATGCATTTTGTGTATGCTCTCTAAGTTAAACTTCACAATAATTCTATGAAGTAGATATCTCTACTTTTCATGTAGTCCAAATTATATAGCTGGTGAGTATTGAAACTAGGGCTCATATGCAAGGCCCTGGTAGCAGGAGGGCTCCCCACTAGCACCTAAGGATGTTGGCCCGGGACAATCAAAAATCATCCTTGGGGATGCGCACATGTGGTGGGAAAGCAGGAGTCTGGAATCAGGTAGGCCAGATAGAGTGGGACAGACTTAGCAACAACTGAGAGTCAGGACAGGATGTCTAAGTCAGAAGCATCCAGGAGCAGCCTGGTTGGTGTTGAGTTTCTGTTCCCAGACCCTAGGTCTAGTTCTTCCTCCAGGATCCACCCATGTGACGCTGTCTCCTTTGGGCACAGAACATCAACCACTCCAGCTCATTCCTTTCCAGTTGTTGCACGACCTGAGCTTGTTCCAGTTGGATAAATCTGCATGAGAACAGAAAGAGGGCTCCCTGGGAGACTGTGGGAACTCTGGAGCAGTGTGGGCAGCAGAAGAAACCAGGGGATTAGAAGATTTAACAGAGAAAACATTCCTTTACATGGGACAATGCTCAGAGAGCTGGTTTTGAAGTATTTGTAGAGTGGGATTTTTAGTCGGAGAACAAGACAGTTTATACTTCCCTACACCTCTACAACTATTGGAGCTGGCAGGGATGGAGTGGGGGTGGGAGGGCAGGCCTACTCCAAGTCTATCTTGTCAGGTCTCTACTAGCAGTCTCCAGTCCTGGCAGCTCCCACTTCAAGTTTGAAAGTTTTCCTTAATGCAACCGGTAGATGAGAGAGAACTCCACAGCATGTGAGTACAGGAGCCAGGACAAGAGTCACTGCAGTACCCCAAACCCTGTACCACCCAGCCCTAGTAGGCACTTGGACACAGACAGCTTCCATTCCACCTCAGATACCATCTGCCAGGGCTGCAAGAGAGGGACAGTCAGACTGCACAGATAACACGTCCCATCCCTTCCTGACTCATTTCAAGGAGCCTGGGCCCAGCACTTGGGACCTCCCCTCCTCTCTGCCAGTGCACAGTGAGGTAGATGATGAGCATCTGGAGGGCAGAAACCATGGCTGTCTTACTGATCAGTGCCAGCATCTGGTAGGTACTCAATAACTGTTCAATACATGACTTAACATTTCAGATACATCTGTTGGCCTGGTCCTCTCTGCAGTGCTATGCCTGGTCCAGGGATTTTGTAAATTTGGCAGGCGAGTGGGGATGGGGAGTGGAGGTAGGAGGGAATTCAGTAAGGGAGTGTGAATGGCCATCAGTTCTGAGTGTGGGAGGCACATTGGTCCTCCTAGACGTCTTCACCTTACAGATGAGGACCCAGGCCCAGAGAGGCAAGGAGAGTTCACTCTCAGACACAGCCTCCATGTACCCTTTCTTAAGTCCTCCCGAGTCCTCTATCCTTCGATCAGCACCCAAGGTCCCCAGCTCAGTTTTCCTCACTCTTTCCCATCTACCAGGTCGGGTACTTCTGGTATGTGTGGTGGTTCCTTAACCCCCATCACCCTTTCTCTTCTCTTTGTTCAAGAAACTTCTTTGCACTTTGGACTCCACAGTCATCGCCTCCTCTGAGAAGCCTTTCTGAAATGCCTCTAGGCGGTCTTGGAGGTGACTGTCCTTGAGTCTCAGAACACCCTGAGTTTTCCTTTGCCGGGACACCTGCCTCTTGCATGTAATTGTAGCAATGAACTTGGCTTTCTCCCTCTTCTTCTTGGGGAATCTTTGAGAGGAGGGATCTCAACTTTCACCCCTACCTTACTGTCTGCCATTTAGTAGAAGATCAAGGAAGGCTATTGCAGGATAACAGCTATTATTTATTGAAGCCAGGCACTTTTTAAAAAGTCCTTTGCACACACTGACTCATTTAATGTTGTAAGGATTGTTGTAAACAACAACTCTATGAAATAGGTGATTCTGATGTTTAATTTTGGAATATTTATTATTATGATCATCATGGCCATCTTGTTTGATTGGAGAGAAAATGGGGCACAAGTTGGCCAGCAGGATGGGGCAGTGTGACCCCAGAGTACACAGCTTCACCCTCTTGCCACCTCTTTCTGCCAGCCAGAACCTCTTCTCCGTCAGACCAGGCTCCTTCCAGCCTTCTCAGGAATGTTCTCCATCTCCACTGCTTTTTAAAATTAAAACTGCCTCCCCAGACCCAGTCACATTTTCCATGACCACTTTCCTTGCCCTCTGGCCCAAAGAGTCAGTCAGTTCTGACCTCCCACTGCATTAAAGGCAGCACATAACTACAACATTCTTTGATTTCTCTCCTGTTTGTGTCATAATATCACATTCTTTCCAACATAAAGGGTGCTATGTGTTCCTCCAGGTGAGGCTCTCTTTCCCTCCCCTGTGACTAGTAGATTGAGGAGCATCACAGTGCTCAGTAAATGTTTATGCATACGTTGATGGACACATCCCTAGTTCCATTGCATCTTTGTGGATGTCTCTTACTATTTGTCGTCATTGCATTGAAAACACAAGCTGCCCCTGTACTTCTAGAACTGTGTGTGGTTCCGATTTCCAAGTGTACTGACAGCAGGCTAGAGCTGGGGATATTCTGGCATGATGTTCTGTTCTTTGTCCCTCTGTCTGTAGATCAGACCTTTTTTTGCAAGTCTCTAGATATCTGGACTCTTCCCTACTCTTTGTTTGATTGCCTTGCTTGACACTTGGGAAAAAGAGACTGGTTCAATATAAAACATCTGTTGAGCTGACCTAGGAAGAGATAAGAAGTAAAATACATAGGAGTGTCCAGGAAAAAGGCCTGAGGATCAGCTGGGGCTGGACTCTCCTGTGCCACCTCTCCCAGTCTAGAGATGCCTTTAAACTCCCCCAGACCCTTGTACACTTCTGTTTGAAGAATCATACAGGAAGATCAGAGAATAAGAACCGAGAAGCCACTTACTCTGTATATATATGTGACTGGATAATCTGATTTCTTTCTGGGGTTCATTTTTACTGCCTGAAAAATGGAATAATGATATCTAGCCTACCTAACTCATTAGAGGCTGGTGTGTGGATTAAATGAGAAAAGTATATTAGAATAATTCTGTGGACCATAAACCATTCCATCAATCCACCATCCATCCATCCATCCATCCATCCATCCATCACAGGACAAGGGTTGGCTCCATGAAGGGTCAGAGCAGTTTCCAATGGAGGAGGGAGGGGAACCCAACTCAGGACCAGTGGGGTCCTTGGCTTATATGACAGAAAAGAATTTCAGCATAAGCCAGTCAGAGACATAGATAAAGACTTACTTGGAAAAGTAAGAAAACACATTCAAGGGAGAATATGGGCCACCTGCAGAGTGTGAGATGGGCACTTGCGGTTTTATGGCCCTTCCATTAAAGAAAACTTCATAAATGGAGACCATGAGAGGTGCATGGGGGTGGCGTCAGCCTCATGAGAGTGATTCCTATAATGGTGGGGCGCAGAGCAGGTAACAATGGTCTGGTTCTTCTCAGAATCTTCATGTTGATATTATTTGGTTGATAGATAGCACTTGGGTTGTACCCATATCATTGGGCTTTGAACAATATCTTTCTTTAGACTTCTTTCAATCAGTGATACCACCATCTATGGACATGGTATTATTTGAACTGCTCCTTGATCAATCCTCCCTCCTCCAATCCCTTTCACTATTCTACTAGTCTCTCTCCTCATGTATCTAAAGTCCCTCTTGTTTTATTTTATGAGAAAAAATAATTTTATATATGAGAAAAAAAGAAATACAACCCTTGACTTTCTGTAACTGGCTGATCTCACTTAGCATTATATTCTCTGGTTACATCCTTATGGCAGAGTCAAATTCCGTTGCATATATACCATGTTTTTGTTATCTACAAGCACATTTAAATCTGCATAATAACTCTAAGAATTATTGAACCCTGCTTGTGTGCCAGGCACTGTTTTAAGCTCTGTGTGTAATACTGCATTTACTCTTCATGACAACCCTGTGAGGTAAGTCTTACTCATTTTATAGACGAAGAACTAAAGCTCAGAGAGGGAAAGTGATTTAGTCCAAAATCACAGAGCCAGGAAGTAGCAAAGCCAGAACTCAAATTCAGACAGTTTGACTCCAGGACGTGAGCACCCAACCTCCACACTTGGGTTGCTTCCACATTTTAGATACTGTGAATATGCTGCTATGAACATTGGGGTGTAAATATTTCTTCGAGACCCTGCTTTCAATTCTTTTGGGCATATACTCAGAAGTGAAATTGCTAGATCATACAGTAATTCTATTTTTAATTTTTTTCTTGCAGTACTGGGGATTGAACTCAGGACCTTATACATGCTAGGCAAGCTCTTTACCACTGAGCTACATCCCCAGCCCTCTGTCTAATTTCTTCAGGAACCATCGTTATCTTCCATAGTACCTACAATATTTTATATTCCCAGCAACAGTACACAAGGATTCCAATTTCTCTCCATCCTCACTAACACTTATTTTCTGTTTTGTTTTGACAGCAGCCATCCTGATGGGTGTTAGGTGGTCCGTGATGCTTAAGCCTGGCCTGAGGGAGCTTCTCTGACCAAGGATGGGCTTCAGAGGCAGATTTTCCAAACACAGTCCAGAAACTGCATGTGTTCTTGCCAAAGGGAGTGCAGTCCTCCGATCTTCCTCATTCATTTACTCACCAATATTTCTTGAATTCTGGGGCTTTAATTTCACAAGTGAGAAAGCAGATCTGGTATGTATAAGCATCCTATCCAAGGCACACCAGCTGGTAAACTGGTATTTGAACTGGGCCCCACACCACATGGATGTGGAAGAATTGTGTCAACATTCATGCTGTACTCTGAGGCATGAAGGTGAGAACACTCCCTTCCCATTCTCTGGAAGCAGCCCCACTGCTGGGGCCCTGCTCAGAGGCCCCACCTCCACCCCCAGCTGTCCAGGGGCCCGCCTGCAGGTGAATAGGGAACAAAGCAGATTGCATTTATTATTTAACCAAGCCCCAGGTGCACCTGTTGTGGCATTGAGTGCTGTTTATGGTTACAATAAAACATATAGTTCCAGCATTAGAAGGTTTACAAGAGTTCCTTCAACTTCAAAACTCAGAGTTGGGGAGGGACAGTGCCTGCCAACTAAGGTCCTTTCAGGCATGACCTGCTTGCAGAGAAGGCCATAAAAATAATGCATTGTGTTTACTTTTGTCTGATCTTTGTTCAAACACAGTAGTTTAAAGACCTGCCCCCTTGCAGTAGCTGGACGGGGCCACTTGGGCACTGGTGTTTGGTACCTTGGGAGTAAGAAGGGGAGATAAGGCAGAGCAAGGCTGCCAGGATCTCAGCCGGAGAGGACTGGTTCCATCCAGCCAGCTGAGTCAGGACCTATTCTCCTTGAAAGTCTTTATCCCAGGTTATCTTAACTGTACCCCAAGGCATTACTGGTCATAGGGCTCACAGACCTAGTGGACTTCTCTGGAATCTTTTCAAAGTGGACACACATTTATACCCCTGTGTGCCTCAGGGCCACTCAGCTGTCATGTGCCTTTCCAGTTTTCCACTTCAGGAGTACCATCACCATTGTGATGTGGTCATGAAGGGGCCAGAAGTCAGCCTAGTGGAAGCTGCATGGTCAAGGAAGGATAAGAGGGAACCAAGGGACAGGTAGTGGTGGAGGAAGGGCCTGGGGCTTTGATGAAAAAGCTGCCTGGGAGACACTCGTCTTGGTGCCAAAGGAACCTTACAGATGAGCTCCAGAGCTGATGTGGCTTGGACAGAAACTGTGCAGGTATCACCAAATGAGATGAAGTGAGATGCAGAGCTATGCGGGGAGTTGGGAATGCAGAAAGACTCACCCCGTCACAGGCCTTGGTGAGGGAGGAATGACGGGGCAGAATGCATGGTTGGTCGCCAAAGCATTAGAGTGTGTGGAAGACCCTGGTCATAGTTTTGAATCATCAATAAAATATCTACTTAAACATACTTTTTTGCATGCCTCATGGGAGTTTTAAAAGTGAGTGCAACTCTCAAGGCTGTACATGGTGAAAAATCAGACCCCCTTTACAGTGAGAGGCTATAGAGTATGTGGTTTGAAAGCTCAGACACTAGCGGCAGGGAGCTTGAGTTCAACTGCCAGCTTCGCAGACAGTGTGAGCTCGTGCAAATTGCTGTCCTCAAGGAGTCCTCCACATTTAACTGTGAAATGGGGATACAGCAATCCTTGATGCAAAAACGCTGTATATATGTACAACATTCCATGTGGCCCGAGAGAGAGAGAGAGAGAGAGAGAGAGAGAGAGAGAGAGAGAAGCAAAAATTGGGCATTGTTAATAGATGTAAAATAGGCCTAATAAGAAAGCAAAGAGGCACCTACTTTGGGCAAGGCACTGGATCAGATTACATGGGTGGATATAGACTATTTAATCATTCTGACAGTAGCCAGGCAGCCATTAGTATTCCCATATTACAAACAAGGATGAGAGGAAAGGACATGCCCAGTGGAGGGCTGGCCCTGCCACTGCAGGGTGGAATGAACCTTTGCAAATGTGGCAGTGCACACCCCCTGCTAGCTGGCTTAGAGTCCATGCTTTCTTAAGGAAGCACAGCAAGAGCCAAGATGCAGAAGTTGTCATTCCTGGGCTGGTGAAATGGAGTGTGCTGCACTGCTTTCTCACCACCCAGAGGCTTCCTCCATCTCCTTAACAGGACAGCGCCTTTCCTTTCCTTCCTTGGATCCACCTGGCTTCCCTTTTCCAAAGCTGATCCAGAAAAGGGCTGTTACTCTCACTGCAGTCCCTGGCTCAGCCTCCCTCCTCTCCCCTAGTGGTCGCTGGCGTGAACTGCGTCCCGTGGAGCTCCCTCCGTGGTGGACAGACTCCCGAGAGTCAGTGTGGCTTCCCCATACCCCCACGGCATCTTAGTCCTAAGAAGGACTTGGGGGTGACTGGTCCAGCCACACCATTTTACCGATGGCTCAGAAAAGCAAGGTGACTTGCTGGGTGCCACACAGCTAGCTGGTGACAGTCCGGATGGAAACCTTCATCTCCTCACTCCCACGCGGTGCTATTTTCCATCTCCTCAGATGGCCTCCAACTTGCTTATTTTCCAGGTCCCCCCTGTTAAGATTTTGTCCCTGACCCCAGAGCTGCAAGTCCCTTGGACAGAAGCCAGAGCTTCAAGGAACAGCAGGAGAAGGTGCAGGACCTAGAGGGCGGGGGCTGGGCCTGCCTTGCCAGTTGATTTTACTTATTTCAATGGGACCAAATGAAACGTGGTGAGTGCGCCTCAAAGCTGTCTGAACCAGCCCTGAATACTAACGAGGGAGCTTAGATGGAGCTAAAAATAACTGGCTAATCACCACCAGGAAGAATTAACCGGGACTGTGAAGAAAGGAAAATGTCTTAATATTCCATCTCTCCAGCAGCTGGGCTCCAGCTGGGACTGCAGTCTCCTCAGGCTTCCATCCTCAGGTAATTAGGTAGTACAGATGCTCCAGCATTCAGAAGAGCCCAAGGGCCTGCCCCAGCCTTCAGGAGGGTAAACAGCAGGGTTATCTGGGGTGAGGTAAGTTGGAAAATCTTGAGCACAAAAGAAATGCAAAACTGCGCTGCAGCAGGATTCCAGGTTTAAAGAATAAAGCAGTAGCATCACAGTTTACAGTCCTTCTTTGAGAAAATCAAGTCCTTTCAAGCCAGGTGTGGTGGCACAGCTCCTGTCATCTCTGCTACTCCAGAGGCTGAGACAGGAAGATTGCAGCTTCGAAGCCAGCCTCAGCAACGTAGTAAGACCCTGTTTCAAAATAAAAAATAAAATAGGGCTGTCGGTATAGCTCAGAGGTAGAACGCACCTGGATTCAATCCACAACCACCAACACACACACACACACACACACACACACACACACACACACACACGTCCTCCATGAAAGGGAAACATTTTATTTTGCTCTGCAACCCTGACCCCCTGAATGTCTCCCCTTCCCTAACATACTGCTGCATGGTTCTGAAAGCATCCTTGGGTCCATACCATTCTGCCCCAGTGGCGACCAGGGCAGACCCACCACAAACTGAGCACTGAGCTAGAAGTAGAGTGTTTTTGTCTGAGCTCTATGTTGGCATGTTAAAACAGATTGTTTATGAGTTCCTAAAAAGTTATTTTCTATCCCATGCTCTATACAATAGAGAAGAGCACGTGGCTAAATGATGAAAAGTATGACTAGGGAATTCACTCATGACTTGAAAGAGCATACTAGGAAGGTTGATTGCAAATTGAAAGAGGTCAGTTCAAGAGAAATAAAGAAATACTATTTTGTATTCAAAGAAATACTATTTTGTATTCAAAGAGTTTACTTCCTCCAAAAGGTATGATCAGTTAAATAGATAAGTACAAATTAGTTTAAAAGATTCACAAATGAAAATAGTGTGTGTGTGTGTGTGTGTGTGTGTGTGTGTGTGTTTTGCTGAGGTTTGAACCCAGGGACACTCTATTACTGAGCTTTATCCATAGCCATTTTATTTTTTATTTCGAAACAGAGTCTTGCCAAATTATCATGCACCATCCTCAAACCTGCAATCCTCCTCCTGTCTTAGCCTCCCCTGTACTGGGGTTACAAATGTACACCACTACGCCCTGCTCACAAATGGCACTATATTGTTAAAAAGAACAGCTAGATCCAGGCTTGGTGGCACACACCTGTAATTCTAGCACTGGGAGGCTGAAACAGGAGGACTGGCAGTTCCAGACCGAGCTGGTCAACTTAATAAGAACCTGTCTCAAAAACAAAATAAAAAGGGCTATTGGGGATGTAGCCAATAGCCAGTTTTATTTCTAACTAACCAACCAACTAACCCAAACAAAACAAAAACAAAAAACCCCAAACAAACAACAAATAGAGAACTGTTTAGGAACAAATCGTTAACCATTTGGTTCAGCATGGGAGCAACATGCTCATGATTCTTTCCCCAGTCTGTGTTTGTGGGGCCAGTCCTGTGCCTGCTGGGATGGAAGAATAAGAGAAAGAAGCGTTATGTAAAGAAAAAAATGAGGATTAAAAGAAGAACATGCACTTTAGATGCAGAAGACATGGTCTAGTCCGGCTTCACCATCTGTTAGATGGATGTCCCTGGCAAAATAACTCAGCTCTCTGGGACTATTTCCTCCCCTGCAAATTTGAAGGATAGAGATATCCTTTTCTCTGGGTTGTGGAGAGGCTTACATAACTCAAAACGTGTGAGGACATTTCCTTCATGCTGATGTGCAGTACAGATGTTAATGGCTGTTATGCTATGCTAAGAGAAGGATGCCAAGGTACAGATAATCTTTCTGATGCACAGAAGACAAAAAAGTATTCAATGCTCAGTACGTACACACACACACACACACACACACACACACTTTCCATCCTGTCCAGCCTACTTTCTCTGTTATTTATTCAGGCCCTGGGACTTTAGTGGTTGGATCCACTAAGCCATGGCCCATAGGAAGGATGCCGTTGGTAAGTTGCAGGGAGGCTGATAAGAGGAAGCCATCTAGACTCTGCTGTTTTCCCACAGCTAGAAAGCGCCCTCTCCCCTTGCTGTAGGAGTCATGCTGTAATCCCCAGGGAGGGAGAGAGTAGACTCCTCTGCTAGGAGAAGCGCTGCACAGGGTTCTGCCTGGGGCTCTGAAGAATGCCAGATTCAGAGCTACAAAAAATCTACTGGGCTGCTTGTGTGTGTGTGTGTGTGTGTGTGTGTGCGTGTGTGTGTGTATGTGTGTGTGAGATTCCCTACTCCAAACCAGTGTTCTCTCTTTCTCTCTCTCTCTCTCTCTCATTATTCAAAACTCCTTGACAACATAATGACATTGAAAGAGAAAAGATTAGGAAATCAGAAAATCAGGTTAAAATTGCAGCTGTGCCAGGTAGCAGTGGTATGATAATAGCAAATAATTTAACCACTCTGAGCTTCACCCAGTGGAAGAGCAGAAAGAGGCATGGCCTGCCACTTCACAGGGCTGCTGTGGGATTCATTTAAGGTAACATATGGGCAAAGGGGTTATGAATGGTGCCATCTCTTCAGCTATGAGGTTAAGTTGTTTTTGAGTT
The DNA here is from genome assembly GCA_004027655.1 of Graphiurus murinus. Classification (NCBI taxonomy): domain Eukaryota; kingdom Metazoa; phylum Chordata; class Mammalia; order Rodentia; family Gliridae; genus Graphiurus; species Graphiurus murinus. The sequence continues at coordinate 36,218 of PVLC010011213.1, forward strand.
GTTAAATAGATGATTATTACTAATAGCTTGCATTCACCCAGCATCATTTCCTCCTCCTCCTCTACCTCCTTCTTCTTTTTTTTTTTTTTTTTTGTTTGTTTGTTTGTATTAGGAGGGATTGAACCCCCAGGGGCATCCTATCTCTGAGCTACACTCCTAGCCCTATTTTATTTTTTGTTTGGAAACAGAGTCTCACTAAGTTGCAGATGGACTCACTAAGTTTCTGAGACTGGTCTCCAAACTGCAATCCTCCTGTCTCAGCCTCCCAAGTACTGGGATTACAGGTGTGTGCCACAATACCTGGCTCTTTTTTTTTTTTTTTCTGTCAAGTTTGCTATGGTATAAATTATTGAATCAATTTCCCCTTTTTAGAGTTTTGTTGAACACGCACAGTTGTGTAAGCACCAGTGTGATGGCAATCTCTGCTCTGCTTTCTGACCTTATAGTTGGACTTTTCCAAGACTGTCATATATGCCAGCATGGAGCCATATAAGTTTGGCTTCTCTCACTTAGCATAATACATCGAGTCATCAAGATTGTAATATATATTCAGGAATTCATTCCTTTTTATTGCTAAGTAGTATTTCATTTTATGGATATATCATAGTTTCTTTATCCATTTGGATTGCTTCCATGAATAAACCATTTATTAACACTTATATGCAAGTTTATATAAATATATATACAGGGATAGGAGGCCCATCAGAAAGTGACTTAGTCTATTCTGGCTGCTATAATAATAATTTTTTTAAAAAACCACATAGATTCAGTGGCTTAAGCAACAAACACTTATTTTTCACAGTTCTGGAGGCTGGAAGTCCAGGACAAACTAATTTATCCTCTATGAATATGAAAAATCTTCTATGAATGTGAGTTTGTATTTCTTTCATGTGAATGGGAGTTTTTTATTTCTTTGCAAATATCTAGGAATGGGATCACTGGACCATATTGTAGGTATTTATTTGACTTTATAAGAAATTAACTGGTTTTTAAAAAGTGGTTGTACCATTTTACATTCTAGTACAGAACCTTTTAAAAATCTTTTAAAAATACTTCATGTGGCCGGGTGTGGTGGCACACGCTTGTAATCTCAGTACTTGGGAGGCTGAGACCAGAGGATCTGGGTTCATGGTCAGCCTCAGCTACTTAGTGAGGCCCTCCACAACTTAGTGAGACCCTGTTCAAAATAAAGAATAAAAATAGTTCTGGGGGTGTAGCTCAGAAGTAGAATGATCCTGGGTTCCATCCCCAATACTTCAAAAATAAATAAATAAATAAATAAATAAATAAATAAAGTAAAAATAGAAAATAAAAAAGATAAAAATATTTCATGTGTTTTATTTCGCCTCCACATTGTTCTGTGAGATAAGGAGGGTGCTATGGTTTGGATACGGTTTGAATGTGTCCCCAGAGGTTATGCGCTAAACGCTTGGTCCCCAGTGTGGTGATGTTGGAAGGTGGTGGGACCTTTAAGAGGCAGGGCTTAGTGGAAGGCAATTGGGTCATTGGGGTACCACCTTTGGAAGAGAGATTAATGTGGTTCCCACCTGCACCCTGGTTAGTTCCCAAAAGAGTTAGTTGTTATAAAAAGAACAAGCTAACCCCCAAATCTCTCTGCCTTTCTGCCTTTTCACTTGATCTCTTCCTCACAGGCTCCTATCATTACGATGCTATCTGAGATGAGGCCCTTTCCAGAGGCTGAGCAGATGGGGCCACCCAATCTTAGACTTTCAGTCTCTAAAACTTTGATCCAACTGTTTGCATCTCTTCTGCGTATGTGCCTTCTCTACCCATGGGTGCTGGTACCTGGCCTGTGGCAGAGGTGTTCATTTTCTTTCTTTATGAAAAAGCTCATCTGGAGGAGCATCAAGAAATGAGGTTGTCAGAGGCATGAACAGTTACTAAAAGGCTCCGAAGTCAAACTGAGGTATCTGGACTTGCAGGTTAAATAGGAAACAGAAAGGGGCTGATGAGGTAAAAACACAGTGTGAAGATTCTCTCGGCAAGTGTATAGTGAGTAGATTGGAGGAGAAGAGTTCACCGGTAGGAGGCCCATTTAGGAAAGCCCTTAGCCTGTTCTAGGTGCTATAACAAAAAAACCCACAGACTCGGTGGCTTAAGCAACAAACATGTTTTTCGTAGTTCTGGAGACTGGAAGTCCAAGAGGATGGTGCTGGTAGGCCTGGTGGTAGGCTGGTAGGTGCTGGTGAGGGCGTGCTTCCTGGTTCACAAATAGCTGTCTTCTAGCTGGGTCCTGAGGGAGTGCCCTGGAGCCTCTTTCATAAAGACATTAATTCACAAGGTCATGAGGGCCCCACCCTCATGACCTAATCACTTCCCAAAGCTCCCACCTCCTAACACCATCACCTCGGAAGTTAGCATATGTATTTTCAGGGGACACAAACATTTAGTCCACACCAGGGAGAAACTGTGATAGTATGGACATGGGGACTCCAGGAACGCAAAGGAAGATTTGGGGTGACTAGACAGGCTGTGCGGAGAAAAGGAGCTAACAAGGAAGAGAACGTGGATGGGATAGACTGAGGCTGCAGGGAAACTGAACCTTTTTATTAAGAACCCTCTCTCAAGGCCACTTGCAGACCTCTGTTCCTTTCCTATTCTCTTGCTTGTTTTCCTGAAGAGAAGCTGTTAGCAATTTCTCACTTGTTTAGTCTTCAGATCAAGTGACAAGGGCCAAACAGGGCCTGGCCAGTTCTCTAATAACGTGTAATATGCTCAGCTTGGGCCCCTGAATCACAGAGCAGCAGGTAAAGAAGGCAGGGAAGGCTGTGACGCTACAGGTAATGGGGAGCCACTGCAGGTAGTAGAGAAAGAGTGTATCTTACTAAACATGGTATTTGTACTAATAGTGTAAATCCAACCAAACAAATAATCCCACTCCCCAGAAGTGATTATGTTTATCTGGGTTATTCAGTTAATTTAATTTGTCTAAAACTTAAATGCATGCTTGAAGAGGGGAGATAAAACTGCTCCCAGCCTATGAATGAAGGTTATGATTAAAGAGTAATGGATTCCAGAAGAGAAGGTATCTTGAAAAGTGCATGGGGGTTAATTTCTCAAACCTATTTCGAATCATATAATCTCATAAACCTAGATGGGATCCTCAGAAACATTAAAGAAACAAGGTATAGTAGAATGGAAAAGTTCTGATCGAGAGCAGGATACTCTTGAGTATAGTTTTATCTTTTGTGTACAAGTCCCAGATCTACTAACTAGCTCTGGAACTGTTGGCCAGTCACCTGCCGCTCTGGATCCCAGAGGGACCTGCCATACTTATGATCCCTGTAGTCCCTAATGTGCTGTTCATCTTGTGCAATTTAATAACACCTGAATCAAATGTGAACACAGCACCCATGTTGTCGATGGTGAATTGGTTAGATTGCAAATAAGAAAGCATTAATTTGCAGATCTGTGTGTTCTCTGACAAGTTAGAAGGGCCCCTGCAAGTGCTCAGCATCTCCCAAGGAGTACAGGGAGCCACAGAGGACATGTGGGGACCTTCCTGGAATGTGGATTTTATTTGCTAGTAGGTGGCTTCAAAGACATTTGTATGATAACAAAAATAAACATATTGTGGAGAAGTATGCAACATTCTAATAAGCTTTAAAAATGTAACATGAAACTTTAAAAAAATTTTGAGCATGGGGAGGGCTGTATGAAACTATGTCCAAAGACTCCCATGGTGTGCCTGTGTGTGTGGTGTGTGTGGAGGGGAATGTTTCCAACTCAATTAATATGAGCAGACGGAAAGCACATAAGTACTTTAAAACTGCACTTAAGTCAGGTATTGTGGTGCATGCTTGTAATTCCAGTACTTGGGAGGCTAAGACAGGAGGATCACAGGTTTGCAGCCAGCCTCAGCAACTTAATGAGGCCCTCCGCAATTTAGTGAGACACTGTTTCAAAATAAAAAATAAAAAATAGGGCCTGAAGTGTAGCTCAGAGGTAGAATGCCCCTGTGTTCAATCCCCAGTACCACACACACAGAAAAGCAAAAAACAAAACAAAAACAAACAAGACTGCACTCAAGGAATACTGAAATTAATCAAAGATGGAAGGAAGGCATGGAAATGATATAGAAGTAGTCTAGCAAAACTGCCTAGGAGGCCTAGATTGTGGAATTGGCAGAGATTCTATCGTGAACAGGGAAAACCCAAAGCCCCACAGAGGGCCTACTGTGTGCAGGCGCTATGCTAGGTACCTAAATACCAGCATGTGCGGGACTCAGTCCTGGCTGCTGAGGAGGTTGCAGGATGCAGAAGCAACACACACTCAGTACTTCCTGCTGAGTGACAGTGTTTCTTGTGAAGGGGACTCGGAGTGCTCGGGCGCCGGGAGGAGCTCCTGCCCCAATTTTCCCAGAGCAGTTCAGGGACAGAGGCCCAGGAGAGAAATAGCTTGCCACGGACGGGCTGCTGGAGGGAACATGGTGCTGCCCCAGGGTGAACCTCAAGAAGGGCAGGCAGGAGACAGGGCTCCTGAGAAGGCGTTAATAGCTGCTCAGCTCCAAATGGCTCGCTTTCTTTTTCCCTTTCCTTTCCCACTCTGACCTTTTGCTCATTGCAGAGGAGAAAGGCCTTGCCCACCAAGTCATTGCAACACGGAGGCTGATGCCTTCCGGGAGCTGTGGGGAACAGGCTGTACCAGGATGTGAGGCACTACACCAGATGCTGGGCATAGGCTTTGGAGCAGGGGCTGAGGTATGGAGGGCATTCTCCTTCCCCCCTCAGCCTCCAGACAACCCAGGGAGTGGGTATTATTTACCTTCCCTCCCTCCATTGCCTCTTCTCTCAAACATCTCAAACATCAGTGGCTTTATCTTTTGGGTGTGGCAGGATTGGAACATTCTGTCTTGGCAGATGCCTCTTTATGAAGAGAGTTCAGAAGGAACTGCCCTCACCGCTAGCCTAGAGTGCACCAAACCTGAGACAGGTGCTGCCACAGACCAGCTCCTTTCTGGTGGCAACTGCCCTTGGAGGGAGGCTGGACTGGGCAGAAGTCACACCTACTGAAGGGGACACACTGGAGATCCTGCTTTGGACTTGACCAAACTGGTTACTTAAGGTAGAGTTGACATTGCAGGTTCTTGTTCAAAACCAGTTTCCATACTTCTGTCTCTTGATACAGGTGTTTAAAAGCATAGACGAGCTGATCCATTGCCATGAAAGAAATTGTACCAGGGGGCATGTTGCTTGTCTTAATTTGTCTTCTTTCCAGAAGATAATGGTAGGATTTTCCAGGCTCAGGAGAAAAGCATTAGGTCCCAGAGAGCCAGCTCTCCTTGGCAGTGTTTCCCTCCAACTTTCAAAACCAATTTCAAATCCCGTACTCCCACCACCCTGGGTACTGTGCATGGCCTGCTTTCTGAGAAGTGGGGGAAACTGAGTTCTCCAGTACTCAGAGCTGGACGCACTATGTCTCACGTCTTTGTGGCTCGAATGAAACACATCATGAGGGGCGACATGTTTAAAGTGACCTCCCCTCCCACCAGGCTTCTGCTGTTTGCTAACAGTGGACTCTGACTACTGCTTGCCTGTCAGCTGTCCCAGTCCCTAATGTTGGAGATGCAACCTGGCTATTCCAAAGGCAGATGGAAACGTATACCTATCATTGCTTCCTAAATGTGCCAGGTCTTTTCCTTCCTTCCTTCCTTCCTTCCTTCCTTCCTTCCTTCCTTCCTTCCTTCCTTCCTTCCTTCCTTCCTCTTTTCCCTCTTTTAAATGATGATCCCCATACCTGGCAGCCTAGACTCTGCTACCACAGTCCTCTGGTCCAACCAATTGGCACTTGAAATGATGACCTTGTGGAATGACCTTGCAATCCTTTCTCTTTAAAAACTGGCTACTTAAGATAGATATTTCCCCCCCAACTATATAAGCCCTTCCAAACCAGCACAATCATTTATTACCTTGTTCGTTTATTTGCTAGCAAGATAATAAACTTTGACACGTGCTTAAGATCAACATGTCTAGGATACACAGTGTTCTGACATATCCCTGGCCTCTGGGTACACCCAGCTGCATGGTTTGCTCAGTCTCCTTTCTAGTCTTTTCCCCCAGGTACCGTCAAGTGCACCAAGGACTGGGAAGTCTCCAGCCCTATGTCCCACCCTTGCTCCATTCTCCTCCTCTTCCTCCTCCTCCTCTTCCTCCTCCTCCCTTTCTCCTCTTCCTCCTCCTCCCTTCCTCCTCTTCCTCCTCCTTCCTTCCTCCTTTTCTTCCTCCTTCTCCTTCTGGGTGCCTCTATGAACACCTGGTTAATATCCATCATTAGATAGCCTAAGAAAAAGATATTAAGGAAACTGCCTAGTGTTATGGTTTGGGTTTAAAATGTCCCCCAAAAGTTCATATGTTGAAAGCATGTCCCCCATGTAGCAAAGTTCAGAAGTAGGGTGCGGCTGGAGGAGGTGTGTCAGGGGGGTGTGGCTTTGAGTACTGTATCTGTCCCCGCTTCCCGCTGCTTCCAGCTGCCATGAGTTGAGCAGCTTTCCTCTCCCATGCCACCATGATGATTCTCCCTTGCAGCCAGCTGACCATCGATTGAATCTCTGAAACCTCTGAAACTGTGAACCCAAATAAACCTTTCCTCCGCTAAGTTGTTCTTGTTAGGCATTTTGGTCACAGCAATGGAAAAGGACTAATACACCTAGCTGTATAACTTAATTGTGTAGTGCACGAGAAGTATTTGTAGGTAGCATTTATTTGAGTGTTTACTATGCACCGCATACCTTTCTGAAGACTGTATACCAATTTTCTCATTAACATTTTACAATAATCCTGTGTAGGCCCTGTTGTTGCTACCTACCAAGCGATGAGTTTCTTTCTTCATGGCTGGCAGAGCCCTAATTTTGTTTGGATGTCTGCTACTGTTCCCAGTAACTCAAGGAAAGACATATTTCAATTGGTCTAAACCAATTACTGTGGTCTCCTTTATCTTAGAGTCATTTGTTTCAGCATAGACGTGTAATACAATGCTGGCCAATGATATATGGAGAGAAGCCTAATGGGTGGGGAGAAAAGAAAGTGCTTCTCAAAAGTGTCTGGATGCCAGAAATGTTGGCAATCATTTTGCAACTAGGAGGGGAGTTAGATTGAAAACAAAGAGACATGAAAGAAATATTGAAACCAAGAAATGAAAATTAATTGAGTCCTCAAACCTACTGATTACTGAAGTAGCCAACCAAGGCATATCAGGATTGCTTTTTATATGAGGAGATATATTTTCCTTATTGTTTAAGCAGAAATACTAGTGGCCTCTTAATCATTGCAAAATCTATTAGAATATTCTATTGTTATTTCATATTATCATTTACAAATGAGGCAATTGAAGCACAAAGAATTTAATTAAGTAATTTACTCAATTTCAAGTACTTGTAAAAAGCTAATCTGGCTCCAGGACTTGTAAGCACCAATGTGATTTTCTGAGTCTCCTAAGAAGGAACAGAAAAAATATATATTTCATTTGGATTCTGAAACACTCTCATTGAAAATCCTGAAGAAGAAATTATTTAAAATATGGAAACAATATAGTTATATTAGAAACAGACAGAAAAATAGATAAAAAATAATTCCTTTTAGCCTCTTGACTCTAACATGATTGCTATTTCTGGTATTCCCTTTCAATCTTGTTTAGATACACATTAGTCAGCTTAGTAGATGTATAAAAAGCACTTGGTAAAATTTGATATCTATTTCTAATTTTGTGAAAAATTTGGCAAAGTGGAAAAAAGAACACTTCCTTAACTTTGTAAAGTGTACCCATTAAAAACTACTGCAAACATTGCTACCATTATTGACAGGCAATATTATTACCTATGAAAAAGAAAAGGCCAAGGGAATCTAAAGAAAGAATACTAGCATTAATTAAAAAAATGTTCAGTAAGGTTTTTAGATCAATATGCAAATAAGTATTGATATATGTGCAATGATTACAGTCAATGTATCTGCAACAATTAGAAAAGATAATAGCAACAAAATTTATAAGGTTCCTAGGAATCAAATCCATAAGAAATATATATAAGACCTCGATGGAGAAAATTACCAGAGTTTATTGAAAAATACAAAGGAAGCCTAAATAAGTAAAGAAATATGACAAGCTGATGAACTGAGATTATTATAAATTTCCAGTTCTTCCTAGATTAAACTATGAATTGCTCATGAAGAAGAACAGAGAGGGAAGACGTACCAGACTTTAATACTTGATATAAAGCTATAACAGTTAAGATTTTAAAAGCATTGGATAAACTGGGATTTCTCAAACTTTCATGCTTATACAAATCCCACGGGGTTTTGTAAACCACAGATCTTGATTAAGAAGGTGTTTCAGTTAGTTTTTGTTTTGTTTTTTTATTGATGTGACCAACATACCTGAGAAGAGCAACTTAGAAGACAAAAGGTTTATATTGAACTTATGGTTTTAGGGGTTTCATCCATGGTTGACTGGTCCCAAGACAGAAACATCATGGCAGCAGGGTGTGGCAGAGAGGAGCTGCTTAACTCATGGTAGCTGGGAAGGAGAGAGAGAGAGAGAGAGAGAGAGAGAGAGAGAGAGAGAGAGAGAGAGAGAGAGAAAGAGACATGGGGGGGGGGGACCAGGGGTAGATGTAGTCCCCAGAGCAATGACCCCAGTGACCTACCTCCTCCAGGCACACCCTGCCTGCCTGTAGTTACCACCCAGTAAGTCTACTCAAATTTTTAATATGTCAATGAATTTATCCACTGATGAGATAGGAGGCCTGATTCAATTACTTCACCTCTGAACATTTTTGCATGTGTTGCCAACACATGAGCTTTTCCAGGGGACAGAGAGTCTGTGGTGGGGCCTGGGATTTTGCATTGCTAATGAGCTACCGGGTGATGGTGATGCAGCGGGTCCATGGACCACACTGAAAAGCAAGAACAGAATGGAGATCCCAGAAGCAAACACATGCTTTTGTGGAAGCTTGCTATATGATAAAGATACATGGCAGAAAGTAGAGAAAGTGAGTATCTAATACATTGGGCTGACCCAATGTCCTTATAGAAGGAGGCAGGGGTGTCAGTGTGAGAGACTTCAATATTCTATGTGGCTGACGTTTTTGTTTTTGTTTTTTGTTTTTTTTTGGTACTGAAGATTGAACCCAGGGACAGTCCACCTCTGAGCTCTACCCCCAGTCCTTTAAAAAAAATTTTTTTTTTTTTGAGACAAGTTGTCACTAAGTTGCTGAGGGTCATACTAAGTTGCTGAGGCTAGCTTTGAACCTGTGATCCTTTTGTCTCAGCCTCCCAAGTATTGGAATTATAGGCACGTGCCACCATGCCTGGTTTCTATGTGGCTAACTTTGAGGGTAGAGGAGAGGCCACAAGCCAAAAACTTCGGGTAACCTCTAGATGCTGGAAAAGGCAAAGAGATTGATTGGAACGCAGCCTGGTCCACACCTTGAATATAGCCTGGTGAAAAGCACTCTGGGTTTCTGACCTCCAGAACTGCTAGATAGTGAGTTGGCTGTTCTGAGGCACTAAGCTTGTGGTAATTGGTTCAAGTAGCATTGGGAAACGGATACCCTATATGACAGAGGATGTCATAAAACAACGTGAAAAGACAAGCCACAGGTTGACAGAATTTCGCAAAGGATTTGAATACAAAAATACCACATGAACTACAGGTCAACAGAACTAAGATGAGTGATCCACTAGAAAGACAGGCAAAGGATCTGTACATACTTCACAGAGGAAGAAACCTCAGTGGCCAGGAGAAATAAGCAAAGATGCGCAGCCTTCCCAGTCACCTGGGAAATGTATCCAGAGCACAGGTGAGATGTTACTTGACACCCACCACAGGTTTAAGTTCCTGGCTGGGACAAGTGTTGATGAAGATGGAGACCCATGGGTGTTTCTGCAATGACTCTGGAGGGAGAAATTTGGCAATTTAGTCAACTTGGAGGTGCACATACTCCATGACTCAGCAGTTGCATTTGTAGGTTTCACTAAACACTGTCACACGTGAGGACTTGGAGAAGCTCACTAGACTGTTCATGAAGGTATATTTGCAGTGTTTAACTATTGGCAATAAACTGTCAGTGGGAGAATGAATAAATAAATTGTAGTATATTCCCATGGTGAAATACTACACAGCAACTAAAAATAAATGAATCAGCACTATCTCTCTCACATGATTGTATATGCAATGGTACTCTGGGTGGTTTCCCTCTCTCTACTGTCTTCTCCACTTCTGTGAATCCAAAAGATCTTAGAAAATTGATCATGCCTCTAATTTAAAATTCTCCAGTGAGTTTCAAGCAATGTTTTTATTATCGAGGTACAATAGATCTTCACTAGACTAAATATGTTTAAAATGTAAAATTTGATGTATCTTTCCATATACATAAATGTTTAAAGCATCATTACGATCAAGGTAGGGACTATGTCTGTCACTAAAGTTTCTGTGGCTTCTTATTTAATCTTGGGAGGTCACCAGGGAAGGCATTGGGGAGCCCCGAGAGCAGAGTGTTCTGACTGCAGACCCCAAAGAGCCCCACAAGCTCTGTTCAAGGACACGTATGATGGCAAGCCCAGCTGCATCACAATCAATATAACATAACCCCACCATGTCTTTACAGGCCCCAGACAAAGAAAAACCCAGGGACATGTGCTGCAGGCTCTCAACAAAAAGGTCTCTGGAGAGGGGCCCCTTCTGCCTCAGGGTCTTGTGGGAGCAGTCTTGAGGCTCCCCCTAAGGCTTGTCCCTCTCACCCTACCCCTACTCTCTTGTGCAGCCACCTCAGTCCTCTATGCAAATTCTCTCCTTTAATAAAATCTGTCTGTAGCTTGACTCTTTGTCTTGGAAATTCTTTTCCAACCTGTATCCCATGCAGGACAGTTTTCCTGTGCCCCTTTTAAGTCCCTCTCTCCAGTCCCCCTTCCTTTCCCATTCCCACATAACACCCGTTCATCTGCTCTCTGTTACTAGAGATGAGTTTGTGTTTTCTTGAGTTTTATATAAATGGTATCACTGAATATACACTCTTATTTTTGTGTGTTTCTTTTTTCACTCAGCATAATTATTTTGAGGTTCATGCATGTGCCATGTTGCTTGTTCCTTTTTACCAGCAAGTAGAATTCCTGTGTAGGGATATACCATGATCTGCTTATCCATTCACCTCTCAATGGGCATCTGGGTCATTTCCAGTTTTTGACTATTGAGAATAAAGCTTCCATGAAGACTGGCATACATGTCTTTGTGTAGACACATGCTTTCTTTTTTCTTAGGTAAATTCATTGAAATAGAGTAGCTGGATTAAATGGTAGATGTATGTTTAACTTTTTTTTTTTTTTTTTTTTGTACTGGGGATTGAACCCAGGGGCATTCTACCTCCAAGCTACACCCCCAGCCCTATTTTTTATTCTTTATTTTGAAACAGGGTCTCACTAAGTTGCCGAGGGCTTCACTAAGTAGCTGTAGCTGAGGCTGGCAGCAAACCTGGATCCTCCTGTCTCAGCCTCCCAAGTACTGGGATAACAAGCGTGCACCACCACGCCCAGCTTGTTCAACTTTTTAATAAATGGCCATAGTTGTTCTACCATCTTTTTTTTTTTTTTTTTTTTTTTTTTTTTT
>PVLC010011214.1:0-12858 GCA_004027655.1 Graphiurus murinus
AGGGTCTCTCCTTTTTCATCTGGAGACCCTCTTATGCCCCATCTTCTCCCTAGCATCTGCAAATTAGGGAGAACATATGCTTCTTTACTCTTTGTGACTGGCTAATCTCACTTAACATAATGTTTTCCAGTTGCCTCCATTTCCTTGCAAATAACATGATTTTGTTCTTCTTTATGGCTGAGTAAAATTCCATTGTGTATATATACTATAGTTTTGTAATCCATTCATCTGTCGATGGACATCCCTAGTGATTTATTCTATGAACATTTTAATGGAAACAATATATTGGAATTGATGTATTCAAAGAATTGTATATTGTGGTTCATAAATCCCTGATATCTCAAATCTTTCGGCGACATTAGGAGTCTGTATCATTTATGTAACTTTTTGCTTGATAAATTGGTACATATTTCCATCAAAAATACTTTTTAGGAACAAACCTGGGATAAAGACAAGGAAAAACAATAAGAAATTCAGAATCAAATAAACTTTCATGAATTAATAGGGAACTCCAGGTATATTTGATGTTCTTTAATAAATGATAGTTAGAAGGGCAAATATTTTCCAAGATAAAAATTCCTGTATAATTACTTTTTGTCATCCTTTTTATGACAGCATATACAACTAAATAATGTTGGTAAAAATGAAATTGAAATCAAAGCCCAAATTTCTCATTGATTTAAGAAGAAATTATTGCCAATCTGCTCACAAGTTAATGGTTGCATTTAGATACTGTTATTGTAAGATCAGAATTACTAAGGTCTTGTTGCGAGGTGACCCACAGAGACAAACCAGATTCCAAAGTGTTGAAGACATCGCTTTATTCACCAGCCGGAGCAGAAGGCATTCAGAGATACTGCTGCCCCAATGTCTTCTTCAGCGATTATTATATACCTCTTGGTTACAGAGTTGGGGGTATGGAAAGGTTAGGTTGGTGTCATTACATCAGTTTAACAAATAGCAGGTGCTCTTACAGAACAATCAACATAATCAACAGAGTCATTAGATGTTATTTTTATGGTAACTGCTCAAGCAGATTACAGAAGCAGACAATAGCCAATAGCGGTCAAAATTCCTTTCTACCTCCTGGTTTAGTTATGGGATACCTTGTTGACCTTCTGGATGCCTTGCTAACCTTTAGGCAAGAGACTGAGGGGACTTGCTTAAGATGTTTGCCTAGAAGGGACGCATCACCTCAATATCTCAGTCTCTACCAGCAAACATTTCTGAGTCCTGTTCACTGTTTTGTGTGTTTTTATTTCTGTGTGTGTATGTGTGATCAAGTGAAGTGTAAACTTTATTGCAGTGTATTATAATAAACAAGGGTAGGGGAAAGGATAAAATTTGACATACCTGTAACAGAGATCAATTGGTAAAAAAGAGTTATTTTGATGCATATAATACTAAACAGAGTAATGATTAATTATCATCACATTCAGAAAAGCATGCTTACTTAGTATTAGTCCCTCAAAACTCTAGTATAGCTCTCCGATTGAAACTGTTTTTTGTCTCCATTTACCCTTTATATTTTCACTTCTCAGCCACCTTTAATTTAGTGGCAAGCCACAGTCATTTTTTTTTTTTTTTTGCTAACTTCCTTGTCCTTCATATATTTTGTCATAATATTTGGCCAATCTGCATTTTGAGATAAACTTAATTCTATGTGTAAATCCTCTTTGGGAAGACTAAAAGATTGCATTCAAAGAGGTTATAGGGAGTTATGGGAAAGTATGCTTCAGATACAAAATCAATTGCCTGCTTGACTTTTTCACTTGGTAGATAGCATGTATCTAGTACAGTTAATATGTCTCAAAGTGAAAAAATTGTATGGCAATATTCTGCCATCTTATTTTTCCGTTTCATGGCCAACCACCCTAAAATTATTTTAATGTCTTTCTATCAAGGACACATCTAAATCAATCATTGGTAGCAGAGGGAGAGATCCTTTTTGTTCCTCCTTTATTTCGTATTCAGACTCTTTGGTTATATCCAGTAATCCAATTAATAGAAAATCAATTTTAAAAAGTATAAAAGCTTTACTAAATTTGCCTGTACATGGGTATCTTCAGAAGAGAGTAAAGTCTGAAGAAATGACCTAAGCATGATGCTTTTTTATTTTTTATAAGAAGAACAAAGCCGGGCGTGGTGGGGCACGCTTGTAATCCCAGCATTTGGGAGGCTGAGACTGGAGGATCCAAGTTCGAGACCAGCCTCAGCTACCTAGTGAGGTACTCCGCAACTTAGTGAGACTCTGTTTCAAAATAAAGAATAAAAAATAGGGCTGGGGGTATAGCTTGGAGGTAGAATACCCCTGAGTTCAATCCCCAATACCGAAAAAAAAAAAAAAAAAAAGGAGAAGAAGAACAGCAGAGCTGTAAATAACTGGGATGACAACTGGAGATTGGTTGGGACCAGAGGAGAAAATTCCATGGACACCATCAGATATATGGAAAGTCTATAGAGGATAAGGGTTTCTTCAAAGAGCGTGTTTATTCAAGTTAATTACAACCTCAATTACCAGTCTCTTTTGTTCAGTCTACTTTTCATTATTCATGTGAAGAATATCTGTGTTGGTCAGTTATTAATTGTTACAGCCAAAATACCTAATGAGGACAACATAGAGGAGGAAAGATTTATTTTGGTTCATGATTTCAGAGGATTCAGTACATGGTTCGCTGACTACATTCCTTTGGGTATGGGGTGTGAACAAATCTCAGGGTGGAAGGTTGTGGAAACTGAAAGCTGCTATGCTCATGGCAACCAGTAAGAGGAGAAAGTGAGAGGAAGAGGCTGGGACACGATTAACCCTTTCAGGGCACATCCCCAGTAACCTTTTTCCTCCAACTATGTCCTACCTCCCAGTAGTCCATTCAGTAGTAACTGATTATTTCCTTAAATGAATTAGCTTACTGATGACATCAGAGCCCTCATGATCCAATCTTTGCCTAAAAGCACCACGTGTGAACCTTGCTATATTAGAGATCATGGTTTCAATATGAGACTTGGGAGACATTCTAGATCCAAACCATAACAGCGTCACTTCTCCAAAGTTCATATGGCTTGTTGCATGTATAGGAAAACACAGGCCAAATGTCTTTTTGTGATGTTACAGTTTCTCAACTGATTTCAGCTTGAAATAAGCAATATGCCAACTTACATATTTTAAGATGGCATGCCTTTAACTCTTTTGCAGACAATCATATCGATGAAACCTTCAAAATATTTTATGAATCAGTAACTTTTTATCTCCCCCATTGCTACCAAACTGGCCTGAACATAAAATCTAGAGTCCTGATGTTGCAATAGTCTCATAATTATTGACCTTATTTCAGCCCTTAACTTACTCTTCAGCCCATACTGTGTAAATCACCAAACTTAAAATTTTAGCATAAATCAAATTCAAAAGACTGAACACATTCACTAAATATTACCATTTTAAGTAACAGAGTTATGAGACATACAAAAATAATATTATCATTCCTTGTCTACTTTTGTTCTAAATTTCCTGCAATAAGTACATATTACACTTATTTTTAAAAGGCAAAAATTGCACTAATTATTGCATAACTTGGCTGTGTGTATCATGTCACAATGCTAGTGCTCTAGATTTTAGAATCAGAAGGCTTTTGTTCAAATCCTAGCTTTGCCATTTACTAGTTATGTGACCTTGCACAAATTACCTGCCAGGTGTGGTGGCACAGGCTTGTAATCCCAGCATTTGCGAGGCTGAGACAGGAGTATCCGGGTTCGCGGCCAGCCTCAGCTACCTAGTGAGGCACTCTGCAACTTAGTAAGACCTGGTTTCAAAATAAAGAATAAAAAAATAGGGCTGGGGGTATAGCTCAGAGGTAGAATGCCCCTGAGTTCAATCCCCAGAACTGAAAAAAAAAATTACCTAGTACAATATGCTTCAGTTTTGTAACCCATGAAAGGATATCAATAGTCTCTACCTTAAAATGTTTCATTTTATAAGGACCCAATGATGCTGCAATGTTCTTGAAGTATGTGAAAGTGAGTAGCATAAAGTAAATACTGTAGAGATTAAGTCCGAAGTGAACACTCAAATGTACAAATATCATTAGTTATATTTACTGGTGTGTTTTCAGAACCTATGATAGTAACTGATATATTTATTTAATATCTGTTGAACTACAAAAGTAAATATTGATCATTGTACATTATGTAATCTTGCTCTAGCTTATCTTCCTGTAGCTATGGTTTCTCTAGCAAATCTTGAAAAATGGAAACATATACCAGAACTTTAATTATATTCTTCTAATTCAAAGCATAGACTTCTAAGAGTTTCTAAGATTGTTTGTGTAGGAAATAGAATGAAAGATATGTATATAAGTATTTTGATTGCTAAATTTTAAGATATTGTAGTAAGTTTTTCAAGAAAACAGAATAGTGTACCCTTAAAGTTAATATGTCTTGTACAAATTTACATTTAAAGACAAGTTTTAATAGGATGCTGCTTCTTCTTCCATTTATACACTGTATGAAAGTCTGAAGGGCAATACTAGCACTCGGGTGGCTAAGCATATCTTACAAATTCTTGGTTATCTTTCCTGCCTATATTTGTTACACATCACAGTATTTCTCTCAAAAATTAATGAATGCGTGCTTATGAAGTTAAGTGCAAAAGATTAAGGTAAACAAAATATATGCTCTAGTTTATGAATCTAATTTAAATATATTTCGAATTGTAATATTTTGCAAAAACTTCACAAATATGTTTAAAATAAAAAATAATTCGATGCATAAGACATTTGGCTTAGAAAATGTGTTGAAACTAAATGAACTATGAAATATTCTTTGCTTTCTTTCTGCTCAAAAACTGTTTATTAAACAAGAATAAATTTAATTATATTACGTTTCCCTTGTTTTAACCATTTTTAATAAGTAGCAATATGTGCTTTATGTAATTTTATACTAAGAGGTCATATAAAGATCAGGAGTGAATGGTAAATTTTATAAAATGCACCAATGGATGTTAGATTTGTTAAATGTTTTTTTCAGCATCTATTGAGATGATCATGTGATTTTTGTCATTCTATTTATGTGGTGAATGGCATGTACTTATTTGTATATGTTGAACCAGTCTTGCTTCCTTGGGATGAAACCAACTTGGTCATGCTATACAATTTTTCAAATATTTTAATGCATATCACTCCTATTTTGTTTAAAATTTTTATATCTCTGTTCATCAAAGATATTGGTCCATAATTTTCTTTTCATGAAGGATCTTTATTTAGTTTTTGTCTTAAGGTGGTACTGCTGCATAGGAGGAGTTTGGAAGGATAACATATCTTTGATTTCACAGAATAGCTTCTGCAACATTGAGTTTACTTTTTCCATAACTATATTGTATAATTCAGCTAGGAATGAATCTGGACCTGGGCTTTTCTTTAATTGAAGATTTTTTATTGCTGTTGCTATGTTTTTGCTTGCTATTAGTCAGTTTAGGTTAACAATGGTTAAAGAGCATTTGGGGACCTCCTGCCATTGTTTCTAAAAATAGTTCCCATACCTCTATTTCCTCATACATGCCAATCTCTTTCCTTCTTCTCCACAGCCCATTCTTTCTAGTCTTTTTTTCCATTTCCTCTCTCTTAGCTACCCACTATATAGAAGCAAAGTATACATAATATCAACTTTTATAAAGCTATATTAAGTTTTATAATTTGTCTTAAGTAAAAAGCAGTTAATTGAATATTTTATATTTATCTCCTTTTATTTATGTAGTTCTAGAAGAAATATTTTCCCTTTGGGTGAAAAGCAGCTTTATCTCAGTCATGTGCAGATTCTTAAAAAAGCTAATCTCATAGCAGTTGAGAGTAAATTGATGCTTACGTGAGGCTGGAAGGGTAGGATGAATGTTTTCACCACAAAGAAATTACAATACTTGAAGAAATAGTTACTTGATTGGAACATTATAAAATATATGCTTGCATCAAAAAGTCACATGGTACCCCATAAACACATACAATTTTTACCTTTCAATTAAAGTAAAAATAGATAAAACCATAGAAAGTACATTAATAGCTTAACGTCTCATTTTTTATCTTTTCTTTGTAGTATGAAGCCAATAAATATGGAGACTTGTATCTAGTCTGGAAATGGTACTCATGCTAATGGTGACTCAATATTAGAGTTTTGCTACAAGCAGAATATATAGTTTCTGTCATACTTATGTAAGTATGCTATGTAGGAGGTATTTTGTTATATTTTATACCATGCTCAGAACAAAAGAACTAATGTATAAATATCATATCACAATTCATTCATGTATATTCATAATTCCTTGACAATTATATAAATCTCTACTGATAAAAGTTAACTGTTTATTTTAATTTAATTACTTAAAGTCTTTTCAAATTCATGTTCTGTAGCCTAATTATTTCAAAAAATTTTACGTCTGGAGAATGGGAAGGTGAGATATACCAGTGTTTTCCAAATAGAAGACATTTAAATAATAGGAATATTGATTTGATAGGTAACTCAGAGGACCAATTTTAGATCTAATAGGTCTTGAAACTAAGTTTGGCAAGCTCATAAAAAGCAAATACTACCAACTTGTACATGTATATCAACATTCCAAAGACATATATTTCATTAATGTAATATCATTCTACTATTTTTCTAGTATATAAGAGGAAAGGGCTTTTTCCTGAACATTCATAAATTCTCAGTTGTAATAGAATCCTCTTAAAATTACAGATTAAAAAGAGAAAAATAAACAACTTTTTTTTTCTTTTTTTTTTTGCAGTACTGGGGATTGAACTCAGGGGCATTCTACCTCCGAGCTATATCCCCAGCCCTATTTTTTATTCTTTATTTTGAAACAGGGTCTCACTAAGTTGTGGAGTGCCTCACTAAGCAGCTGAGGCTGGCTGCAAACCCAGATCTTCTGGTCTCAGCCTCCCAAATGCTGGGATTACAAGCCTGCGCCACCACGCCCGGCTTTAAACAAGTTTATTGACATGCATATGTGCATGACAGACATAAAATGAGTAAATCTCAGAGAGGTAGTTAGGAATTTTAGCTTATATAGCACCTTCAGCAAAGGCCAGTATATTCTTTGAGAATTGTAACAAGACAAATTAAAATAAAATTGATGCTGTAAGTGTTAGAAACCTGTGAGAAGGCAAATAAATGTAAGAGAAAGGCAAGTTGGCAAAGCCTATTAATGTAAATTTCTCTGGTATCTCTCCCAAACCTATGAGGGCCTAAAGTTGTCATAGGCAATTAACCTTTTATTCTCCTTGATAGGAAAGGAATAAGGAGATGTGATACATCTTGTCTTTCTAAATTTATGTCGTGCTTTCAGAAAGAGGGAGGGAAGAGAACTTTTCTGCATATGCTTCTTCATAACTGACTTCAGCTAAGCAATACTTATGCCAAAAGGGCATACTTTGGAGTGATATATTCTGTTCTCCAATATTACATTATTATTCTCTATATAGGGGTAACTCTTTAAAGCCATTCTTCCATCATTGACTAGTTATCATACAATTCAACTCAGAACTTTAAAGAACACATTAAGTCAATGGAGCTGGGAAAATTTTTAGTAATTTAACCTGATATAGGCAGAGGCAGGTCTGAGCACTACATTTCTCCTAATCTCCTAAATACAATATGTTCTTTCATCAAAATATGAGGCAAGTATCATGGAAATATGTTCGTAAGAGTTTTCCTTATGCTCCTGGCCTTTGCTTCTGTATCCTGACCAGAAGACCTGCTATTCTGCTTTGTTCTTTTATTCTGCTTCTTCTTTCTCAAGCTTAATCACTAACTGCTTTTTCAGTGTTAATTCACAATATAAAATCAGGAATAAAACATAATTGAGAAATATAATCAAATATTTTATATAGTCTAAAATATCAGGAAGTGGCAAAGACATTCCAGTTTATAGTTCCATCATTCAGTGATTTATACTATATGCTTAATAAGAAAAGATTTTTTGTCAGTGTTTCTGATCTCACTCCCAGCACCA
This sequence comes from Graphiurus murinus, assembly GCA_004027655.1. NCBI lineage: Eukaryota > Metazoa > Chordata > Mammalia > Rodentia > Gliridae > Graphiurus > Graphiurus murinus. Next base: position 7,997 of record PVLC010011214.1, read on the forward strand.
TAGTATTCACATGTTTGCATAGTTCCTTTTCTCACATTCTTATAAGATATATTTTCTGATATCTTATTTTTTCTTGCAACAAAAGGTTCAATTCTCTTTGAAAGTGGATGTGACAGAGTCATGTAAATGTATTTCAGTAACCTTATTCAGGCAATGATAAGAATATTTTTGTTTGTTTATTTTTTGTAAAGCCCACTCTGTTCCATGATGGCTTCTACCCCAATTGATAAGGATTTCTAATTAAGCACTTTGCTTATACTCATTTAAAATTTAACACTCTGCCGGTACTCATTTTAAATTTAATTTATTTACAGTACAATATTTTTTGATCTCAGAGGAAGACTGGTTCCAAGATATACTGCAGGTACCAAAATCCGTAGATGCTCAAGTCCCATAGTAAATGTAATAGTATGTGTATATAACCCGCATACAATTTCCCATACACTTTAAAAATCTCTAGATTACTTATACTACCTAATATATACCATATAAATAGTTGTTATTCTGTATTAGCTAAGGAAGAATGACAATAAAAGTTTGTATATGCTCAATATGAATGGAATTTAAAAATATTTTCAATTGGTTGTATCTTCATTCCACACATGAAGAAGCCATAAACAAGTCTCCCTGTATTTAATGCCATATTTTACCACGTTATTTAAAACAACATCATACATTTCTCATCATTTTCACTGACAATCAAATAAAGAAAGATCAAGTATCTGGAAAACATCAATAAATTTGATGTTTTGTATATCCTGAACTGATGATTCTTAACTGCAAATATGTTTAATCATTGTCAATTGAACAAATTGCTAGGTTAGATTTTTGTTTAAATTTGCAATGCAAGAATTTCCTACAAGAATCATTCACACACAACCATTAGTAGATGATGACCCAAGAAAAATGAAGATTTGAAAGTTAGCCTTAAGTTTTTCCTTCATTAAAATGTAACAATATTTTAGTATTTTTCTCATAAAACCATTAATATACTTCAAAGGCATTTTTTTACTTAAATTCAGACTATTGTTTCTAAATAATAAAGTCCTGGATGGTATAATTTTTCAAAAAATATATAATACCTTATTATAAGGAAGTTCCTATGATAATGTTTAAGAGCATATTATCTAACACAGAAAATAAGCAATAAGCCTAAGCAGTGCTAGAAAAGAAATTTAAACCACAAAGTTCTTACAATAACAAGAAATGGAGTCCCAAATAAGTATTTAGAATCTTATCTCAAGAAACTAGAAAAAAAGAAGCAAAATAAGCCAAAAGTAAGCAGAGGAAATACTTCTAATACTGGGGATCAGTGAAATTGAGAAACAATAATAGAAAAAGTTACTAAAACAAAAAACTTGTGTTTTGAGGCTAAAATATCATTACTTTCATACACCTCTAGCACAACCAAAAATAAATGAATGAATAAATAAATAATATTCAAATAATAAGAAAAAAATTAGATGCCAATTAAGATACCCTAGATATTAAGGAGAGAGGAAGTCATAGTGGCATAGTGGTAAGAGAGGCAGTCATAGTGGCATAGACCTGTAATCCCAGTACTTGAGGAGGAGAAATGAGAACCGCTGGTTTCAAAACAGCCACAGCAACTTATCAAGACCCTTAGAAAATTGGTGAAACTCTATTTCAAAATAAAAAATACCTAAGGAATGTACACACTGATCTCCATAGTGGCTGCACTAATTTGCAATGCCACCAACAATGTAGAAGAGTTCCCCTTTCCTCACATCCTCACCAGCACACATTATTGTTTGACTTCTTGATGCTTTCCATTCTGATTAGGGTTAGATGGAATCTCAGTGGAGTTTTGATTTGCATCTCCCTGATTGCTAATGATGTTGAACACTTTTTAACGTATTTATTGGCCATTTCTATTTCTTCTTTTTAAAGTGTCTATCTAGTTCAACTGCCCATTTCCTGATTGTATTACGTGTGTGTGTGTGTGTGTGTGTGTGTGTGTGTGTGTGTGTGTGTGTGTGTGTTTGGTGTCTTTTAAATAGTTTGTATATTCTCTATCAGCAGCATAGATGGCAAAGATTTTTTCCCATTGTGTAGGCCCTTTCTCTACACTCTTGGTAGTTTCCTTTGATTAACAGAAATTTTGAGTTTAATGCTGTTCCATTTATTAATTCTTGTTTTAATTTCCTGAGCTTTGGGGGTCTTATTAAGGAAGTTTCTACCTGCACCTCTATATTGGAGTATTGGAATTCCAACATAGAGGCTTCTGTGTGTATTGTTTAAGTATTTTTGTAATGTTGGCTTAATAGTCATGAATTCTATTAGTATATGCTTAATCTTTGAAGGTTGTTATTACTAATTCAATTCTGAAGGTCAGTTATGCTAGATAGAGCAATCTTAGTTGGCAGATATTTTCTTTCAGTGCTTGAAACACATTATTTCAAATCCTTCTAGATCTTAGGTATTCTATTGAGAAATCAGAAATGATTATAACTGGATTGCCAATAAATGTGACTTGAAATTTTTCTCTTGAGGCTTTTAAAGTTATGTCCTTATTCTATATATTTAACATTGTAATTATAATGTGTCATGGAGATATTAACTTTTTGATATTGCCAATATGGAGTTTTAAATGCCTCCTGTATCTAGATGCCCATCACATTTCAAAGGTTTGGAAAATTTTCTGCTCTTGTTTCACTGAAACAGTTATTAAGACAATTAGCCTGTGTTTTTGTTTCTTCTTTGATGCCAATGAGTCTTAAGTTTCATCTCTTAATGTTTTCCTAGAGTTATTTATTTAGTTATTTAGTTATTTTGCTGTACTGGGGATTGAACCCAGGAGCATTCTAACTCCAAGCTATAGCCCCAGTCCTATTTTTTATTTTTTATTTTGAAACAGGTTCTCACTAAATTGTGGAGGGCCTCACTAAGTCGCTAAAGCTGGCAGCAAACCCGGATCCTCCTGTCTCAGCCTCCCAACTACTGGCATTACAAGGGTATGCCACCATGCCTGGTTTTCCCAGAGTTCTTGTATATTCTAATAACAGTTTCTTAATATCTGAGGCCAGTCACATTGTCTTCTATCTCTGAGATTTTGCCCTCTACTTAATCTAATCTATTGGTGATACTTTAAAATATTTTTTTATTTGTTGAATCATTAATTTCAAAAATTTCTTTCTTTTTTAAAATCCTTATCTCTTTATTGAAATGCTCTTTCTTGTCTCTATTTTCTTTCCTAGATTCCTTAGATCTTCTTTTAATTCTTTAATTAATTTAACAATCATCCTTTGAAATTATTTGTCCAAAACTTAATTTACTTCAATATCTGTGAATTCAATTTTGGGTGGTTATAAACTTTTGAAGGTATCTTATTGGCCTTTTTTTCTGATCTTCTATATTTCCATAGCCATTGACATAAATTTCTCTTTCTCTTGTATTTGGAGGCTCTTTAGCAAATACTTGTCTCTATATAATAAGCCCTGGGCTGGGAAGTTTTGATTTGCGTCTCTTTGATTGCTAATGATGTTAAACATTTTTAAAATATTCATTGGCCATTTATATTTCTTCTTTTGTGAAGTGTTTATTTCATCTGCCCATTTTGATTGCATCATTTGCATTTTTGGTGGTGAATTTCTTGAGTTCTTTGTATATTCTAGTTATTGGTCCTCTGTCAAAGGAGTAATGACATGATTTTGTTTTCTTTTTTATGGCTGAGTAGAATTTCACTATGTGTATATACCATAATTTAGTAATCCATTGATCTGTTGATGAACACCTAGGCTGATTCCATAGTTTAGCTATTCTGAATTGAGCTGCTATCGACATGGAAATGCATGTATTCCTATAGTAATCTGACTTTAATTCTTTTGGGAAGATCCCCAAGAGTGGTGTGGCAGGATTGTAGAGTGGCTTTATTCTCAGTCTTTTAAGCAACCTCAATATTGATCTCCATAGTGGCTGTACTAATTTGTAATCCCACCAACAGTGTTGAAGGGTTCCTATCTTCCCATGTCCTTGCCAACATTTATTATTGTTTGTATTCCTGATGATTGCCATTCTAACGGATTAGATAGAATCTAAGTGAATTTAGATTTGTATTTTCCTGGTAGCTAATGATGTTGAACATTTTTCATATATATATTTTTGGCAATTTGTATTTCTTCTTTTGAGAAATGTTTATTTAGATTCACCAAGAATATTTTGCTTAGAGAGATTAGCCATTCACAGAAAGTGAAGGGCCATATGATTTCACTCATATGTGGAAGCTAGAGAGAAACTGGGAAACAAAGAATACCTCAGATAAATAAGTGAAGACACTAGTGGAATTAGGGAAGGAGATCCAGAGAGAGAGGTTGGGAGGAGACAGAAACTATTCAAATAATCCTTTGTTAATACATAAAATTAACTTGTATTAATGCAAAGACTATCTATGGGGGAAGCAGGATGGGAACCAGAGGGGAACCTACAAGGAATGCTGCGTGCATGTATGTATTTGTCACTCTGATGTATTTGTCACTCTGATGTATAATTACAATGCACCAATTAAAAAAGAGAGAGAAGGTCAAATCTCAGGGGAAAAAATGGCTTAGAGAATCAGTAACATGGGGGCTAGTGGTCAGGCAGCTTCACTAACTGGTTTGCAAAAGTTAGCAATCAATAATCCATAATGTTCATTGATGAGTACTCCAATTTCAAGTTGGATTTTGTCTTGTATTTCATTAGTTATTTAGCAATAAAAATAAAATGACAAACAGTTATCTGTAAGTTGCATATGCCCAAAACAATTGCATTTAATTTAGAAAGAAATGCAATCTGTATAAGGCAACATCATATGACACCTTAAATCCTAAACATTTTATGTGGGGAGCAAAAAGATCTACATG